>VWZE01015208.1:132144-144186 GCA_013396675.1 Eubucco bourcierii
GGCCTCTGCCCACACATCCAACCTTTCCAGGTCCCTCTGCAGAGCCCTCCTACCCTCCAATAGATTCACACCTGCTCCTAACTTGGCATCATCTGCAAACTTACTGATGCTGGACTCAATTCCCCTGGTCCAGATGATCAAAGATATTGAACAGAATTTGGCTCAGCACTGATCCTGGGGGGACACCACTGGTGCCAGCTGGATGTGGCACCATTCACCACCACTCTCTGTGCCCGGCCCTCCAGCCAGTTCCTGACCCATATCAGCAAATCCATCCAAGCCAGGAGCTGCCAGCTTGGCCAGGAGCTTGTTGTGGCAGAGGGTGCCAAAGGCTTTGCTGAAGTCTGGGTAGACTACAACCACAGCCTGCCCCACGTTCACCAGGAGGGTAACCTGATCCTACAGACTTCAACAAAAAGTGAGATCATAGAATCATAGAATGGTAAGGTTGGAAGGGACCTCAAGGATCATCTAGTTCCAACCCCCTGCCACAGGCAGGGACACCTCCCACTAGTACAGGTTACTCAAGGCCTCATCCAATCTGACCTTGAACACATCCAGGGAGGCAGCATCCACAACCTCCCTGGGCAACCTGTTCCAGTGCCTCACCACCCTCACTGTAAAGAACTTCCTCCTAACATCCAGTCTAAATCTCCCCTCTGCCAGTTTAAGCCCATTGCCCCTTGTCCTGGCATTGCAGGACCTTGTAAATAATCCTCCAGTACATTTTATACAAACTTCTCCTTTCTCTGCACTCCCATGAGGTACATAAAATCTGCCTCTCCCAGGTTTCTCTGAGGCTCCTGGTAGCATTATTCTTCCTAATAAAGGCAAGAGAAAGTGCAAGTCACCAACAGAAGCAGGAGATACAGCAGAGCAGCTACTGCCCTCAGGAATCTGCTCAAAACCAGTTTGTTTGAAAGGCCCAGCACATGCTGACCACAGCACCCTACTTGTAACACTCTCCCTCAGTGCAAGCAAGCAGCAGATGTTCAAATGCCTTCTGCAGTCTGAAGAAGTCTGAAAATGATGTGAGCCTATTTTTCTTTTCAGGGTTCTTTATAACAGGGTGTGCTGAAGCAGTATTATTTTCCATGTCCCTCCCCACCTCCTCACTGTTATTTGTTTGCATCATTCCCACACGACTCTTTAACCCACACTCTTTCATTGCAGTCTATTGAACATCATATCTGCAGTCACAGAACTTCTCTTTGTCTTCACATATTATGGTTCTGTGGTGGTTTGGTTTAGGTTCCCTTAAGAAAGCCACTTAAGGTCCAAGAGGACCAGAGAGGTCGAGGAGGTACACCCTGGAAATCCTAATTTTATTACTTGATCCCATAATTCTGCTCTCACTTTGTAAGTGGGCAGCAAAGCCAAATCTTCCTCTTTTTCCTCTTCCTTCAGTTTAAACTGGCAGAGGGGAGGCTTAGACTGGATGTTAGGAGGAAGCTGTTTGCAGTGAGGGTGGTGAGACACTGGCACAGGTTGCCCAGGGAGGTCGTGGAGCACAGAAGCACCCAAGGTGATCTTTGATCACCTTGGGTGCTTCTGTGCTCCATTACCTCCCTGGAGGTGTTCAAGGTCAGGTTGGAGGAGGCCTTGAGTGACCTGTACTACTGGGAGATGTCCCTGCCTATGGCAGGAAGTTGGAACTAGCTGATCCTTGAGGTCCCTTCCAACCTTATCATTCTGTGATTCTATCTTTAAGTACAATTTCCTGTATTCCTCTCCAATTCTGTTAGAGTATTTTTATTTTACTTCCTTCAGGAGTTAAATAATTTCTTTCTATCTGATCTTACTACAGACAGGTTCAGAAGCTCCTTTCTAGAAGACTCCACATCTCACCCTCATAGTGTTTACTTCAGCCATAGGTCCCATTGATCAGTGGCACTTAACTAGAGGGAATGGCACATCACCACATCCATCCTCCACATCTATCTGGGTGCCTCTCAGATACTCTGTGAAGGATAAAGATATTTGTTCCTCATTTTGGCTCATGCCCACCTCCCAGAACAGAAGCTTGCAAAGGATTTATTGCTCCTGGTAATACCAGGCATAAAAGGTATTGAACTCACAGGTATCACCAGATATCCATTAACACATTTCCCTTCTAAAGCTCTTACATGACCAAAGTTTGGAAGTTTTGAAAAAAAAAAATAGCTGTTTTGAAAAAAAAATAGCTATTTCAGGTAAAGGTACCAGTTGTTATCTGAACAACTGCATCAACAAGAGCCATAATACAGGGTTGCCAGCATCATCCTGTACAGGAAAAGGAAAACCATCCTTATACAATTGCATCAACAAGAGCCATAATAGAGGGTTTCCAGCATCATCCTGTACAGGAAAAGGAAAATCATCCTTATACAATTGCATCAACAAGAGCATTAATACAGGGTTTCCAGCATCATCCTGTACAGGAAAAGGAAAACCATCCTTATTAGTGTCTGAAACACTCCTATCACACACCCCCACCTATCATGGGTCACTAGAACTGAACTCCACAGTGTGTCCTTTGCCTACCTATGTAGAAAAGGGTACAGCACAAAGCCTACCTGAAGGACACTATCCTGAGTATACTCTATTAGCAAAGCACTCTTGCAGTGGATGCAGTGACACCTGTAAATATGGATCTCATGCAATTACAGCAATGTCAGGGAAGGGTAGACAGAGACACATTTTCAGACAGTTTGCCAGTACAACAGGAACACCACAGTCTGCAGGATCACATCTCTACCGCCCTGACACACGCAGCTACGCCAAGAGAAATCTAACATTTGCAGAAGTGTTATCTGTAGTCTAGACAGATCCATGTCTGGCAGTCTAGAAGTTAAGTTGGTAACTGGCAGTGTCTTTTTCCTGAAGAGAGATTGTAAATACTGAACTACAGCAAGCCTGCATCCCTTAATGTTATGAGTTCCTATAGATAATTCACACTCTTGTTCCTAAGCACAGCCACACATTTTTATCTTCCCGTGCACCACAATGATGCTGACAGCAAATCTCTGTATCTAGTCCTTTCCCCTTAATAAAATGACTCATTAATATGCCTAGGCTGCTTTAGGACACTTACACATGAATTGATGAATATTCAGTTTCCATCTAGTGCTCAACTTCTTGGTGTCCAGCCACTGCTGTCTTGAAAAGAGGCTGCCAAAGCTCTCACAATACTTTCATTAGCTTTGAGTCCTCATATTATGAAATAGCAGTATGTTTAATATCAATAAATGACAACTCTGGGAACAACCTCAATTTTCAAGAGCCAGTGGCAAAGGGAGGTGCTCAGCATCCTGCACAAACAGCACAAATAGACACTTTGTCTTGCAGCAAGCGACACCTTTCACACCACAGAAACTTGCTCAGAGCAGTGCTTGTCACCTCAGAGCAAAATGCCTGTTGTTGCCATGCTGGAAGCAGATTCCTTGCAAAGTGGAACATATCTCCCAGGAAAAAAACTTGCAGGTGTGGGCAGTTTTTGAGTTCTGATGAAAACTGGCCTGGCAGCAGCAGAACAAATCCCCAAGGACAGCTGCAAGAGAAGATATCCGCAGCTGTTACAAACAGCCACACACCCCAGATGGAGGAAGGGAAAGCCTTCAGGGACACCTCAACATCACAGGGCAGTCAGCATGTTATTCACCTTCTCCAGGCTGAAGAATCCATGACAGGGCAGATTCTGGAGCCCTATTCCAGTACAACAAGATCTGGGTAACCAAGTGTGCTCCTAACAGCCCCACTACACTCCAAGCACTCCTGCCCATCATGTCAAGGAAGAACCTAACACTGCAAGACCAGCATACGCCAGGTGCAGGCAACTGTCCCTGGCAAGCCAGCAGCAGCTGGTCTGTACTATTTCCAGAGGCACTCTCCTTAACTCTACAGAAGTTCTGCCATTACATATCAAGTCACTGACAGAAGCTCTAACAGTGACAGTACAAGAAGAGAAGTTGAAGACAGATCCCCAAGCAAACACTAAAGCAGGTAAATAGAGAAAATGGTATCCCTTAGGAGAGGATCCAAAGCCATAGGTACATCTCCAGCTCTGAGCACTGTATCAGCTCCCTTCCAAGGAAGAGTCCTTATAAGTCAGGCTTTCATCCAGCCCAGGAGTACACTGATCTTTCAAGTGGCAAGTGCTGAGTACAATTCATTTTCATCCTCCACTTCCTTGGTAAAAAGTAATGAGACAAATTTAAAAATAAGTGACTGGTCTGAAAATTGGTTTAAGCTTCTACAAACCCTTCTAACATTCAAAGGACAAGACTTCCTCTGAACAAGTTCCATCAGAGTAGTGAACATTATAAGATGAAAACCCTGCCTCTCCAACCTGATCTCCTTCTATGATCAGGTGAGCCGCCTGGTGGATGTGGGGAGGCCTGTGGATGTGGTCTGCCTGGACTTCAGGAGGGTCTTTGGCACTGTCCCCCACAGCACACTGCTGGCTAAGCTATCAGGTCGTGGCTTGGATGCCAACACTCTGTGCTGGGTTAGGAACTGGCTGGAGGGCCGAGCCCAGAGAGTGGTGGTGAATGGTGCCACATGCAGCTGGAGGCCTGGCACTAGCAGTGTGCCCCAGGGATCAGTGCTGGGCCCCATCCTCTGTAACATCTTCAGTGATGATCAGGACGAGGACATCGAGTCAGTCACAGCAAGTCTGCAGCTGACACCAAGCTGGGGGCTGATGTTGCTGGGTTGGAGGGCAGAAGGGCTCTGCAGCAGGACCTCGACCGCCTGCACAGATGGGCAGAGTCCAAGGGGATGGAGCTCAACAAATCCAAGTGCCAGGTGCTGCACTTTGGCCACAACAACCCCATGCAGAGCTACAGGCTGGGGTGGGAGTGGCTGGAGAGCAGCCAAACAGAAAGGGATCTGGGGGTGCTGATTGACACCCACCTGAACATGAGCCAGCAGTGTGCCCAGGTGGCCAAGAAGGCCAATGGCATCCTGGCCTGCATCAGCAAGAGTGTGGCCAGCAGGAGCAGGGAGCTCATTCTCCCCCTGGACTCTGCACTGCTTAGGCCACACCTTGAGTCCTGTGTCCAGTTCTGGGCCCCTCCATTGAAGAAGGACATTGAGGTGCTTGAGTGTGTCCAGAGAAGGGCAACGAGGCTGGGGAGAGGCCTGGAGCACAGCCCTATGGAGAGAGGCTGAGGGAGCTGGGATTGGTTAGCCTGGAGAAGAGGAGGCTCAGGGGAGACCTTCTTGCTGTCTACAGCTACCTGAAGGGTGGTTGTAGCCAGGAGGAGGTTGCTTTCTTCTCTCAGGCAAGCAGCACCAGAACAAGAGGCCACAGTGTGAAGCTGTGCCAGGGGAAGTTTAGGCTGGAGGTGAGGAGAAAGTTGTTGCCTGAGAGAGTCATTGACTGCTGGAATGGGCTGCCCAGGGAGGTGGTGGAATCACCGTCCCTGGAGGTGTTCAAGGCGGGTTTGCACGTGGCTCTTGGTGCCATGGTCTGGGCTTGAGGCTTGTGTTATCGGGTTGGACTTGATGAGCTTTGAGGTCTCTTCCAACCTTGGCAATACTGTGATACTGTGAAAACCTGAAGCACAAGAGCTGGGATGGAAATTGGAATTTGGAGTGACAGAACGTTACAGTAATGCTAGGGAGCTGAGGAGAGCTAGACAGGCCAGTCTACAGTACTAATTATATTCTCTTTATCTAAATTTCACCCTAAAATAAAAGCATGTTGGCAGCATCACTTCCACCCTGACCTGCTCATGTACAGTCCTATGAAAGAGCTGTCCCAAGTACGATTCAGTTCTTATTGCTGGGGTCTCTGCTGCCAGGCTCTCTGTGCACATGTTCAGGCTTGTGTTGCACAACTCATCACAAACAGCGCTTGAGTCCCTCGTGTGAAAGGAACAACAAAATGAATGGCAACAGGAGAAGCATGGCCACAACCTAAATTGTCTGTTGTGATCCTCCAGGGGAAAAGACTGTGTCTGAGATGTCAAAATTAACTCAGTGATTTGCACAGCTAATCTGCTCCTACCACCAGCAAAGGGTATGTGCTGGTTTGAGGATAGCTGGAATATTTTAATGAAGAAAATTATATTATAGGCTGTGAAAGCAAACAATGGTGATGTCTGCTTCACTCATAGGCTTGCTGAGATGGGTAAGAACAAGAACACAAACACAGATAACAGACTCAGAGAGTCTCTGTCTCTCTCGCTATGAGTTTTGTCTGCTGGCCTCTCTACTAGCCCAACTCATCACTCTGCTTCCAACCTCCCTGGCCCATCCTCCAAACTCACCTTGCACATAATACCCTGGGGTAAGGCAGAGGGGGCAGGAAGAAGGTGGAAGGGTGGTTGGGAGACCCTGCTGGGGTCTCTCCTTTCTGGGAGGGGAATTGTGTTTCTGTATTCCCTTTAACTTGTCTATGTCTGTAACTATTCCTGCCTGTTGTGTCTATCTCTGCTTGTACATTGTGCTAAGCTGTAAATAGAGCTTCAGTCCTTAACTTCCAGCTGGTTGAGTCTAGTCTGGATGCTTTTATAAAGTGGGGGGGGCAGGGAACTCCCAAACCATCACAGGGTATTACAGTACAACCAGAGTATCAGGATCTACACACATTCCATAAAAACAGTCCAGCCCTCCCAACACCAACAAGCAAGAACTGGGAGTTTTGGCAGTGCTCTTCAGTCAGCTTTGACCCTTAGCTAAGCTGCTCCCATGCAGCTGCTGAGTAAAACCAGCCCTTTCATTCATGGGTTCTTGATGGGTCCATTTGCTACCTGCCAGCAAGCTGGGACCCTCCCCACAAAGGCAGCAAGATACAGTGTTTTGGCCCTGCCAGAGGTACCATGACACAGAGAAGACAACCCTCCCACACCACGGTGCAGCTGTGCTTAAGTGCCCAAGGTGATCAGCTGGCATGATGTGGGACAAGGGCACCACACCACATCCTGAGACACTTACCCACTTAGAGGTCTGGATTTTCTAATCTCAAAGAACTGTGTTCCTGTGTGATTGTATCTGAATTTTGTCTATTGAAGGAAAGTAATTTGAACAGTCAAGTAATAAAACAGCAATGCTCACGCAGTGAAACTGTTTTGATTTCCTGTTGAAACATAAAACAAGTTGTAAAAGTCATGGACTCTCAATACAGATGAAAACCTGGCATGGTTTTCATCTGTATTGAGTCCACGGCTTTTACAACTTGTAACCAAAGCAATTTTTTTCACTTCTCTTTTTATATGACATTAACTGGCTGTAGGTGCAGCACTAAGAAAAAAAAGACTGTCTAAAACAACATTTATATTTGGCATTGGAGGTTTATAAATCCTCTTTTCTTTTAAGGCCCACTCACTCTTATATTACAGTTGGAAAAAAATCTCCTATTTGGGGAAGAGAAAAGTTTTTATAGTCTACCCAATCAATAACATTCATGGCTTGAAAGAACTTATTTCTCTTCTACATTTTTAACTCAGTCAGCCATACAGTTCACATTTCCCTTCTAAGTTTTTAACTCAGCCAGCCACATAGCTCACATATGCCCTGTAAAACAAAAGCATAGCAACTGCATCCATTTACACCTAGGAGATCTAAACAATTTTCTAAACAAACCCCCACCAAAACAAACAAAAAAACCCCACAATGCACCTGAAATGTCAATGACCAGGCAAGTGCAATTAAAGAACATTAATTAACACTACGAGCACAGCAGAAAAGTTTATCACGAAGGATGACAGAAGTCACACCTCAACCAAACCTCAACAGCACTTGCCTACAAGTGCAAGCTGCCATGCAGCAGCAGCAGCACTAAAAGCAGCCTCTCTCATGCTCCTTGAGCAAAGCTGTTCAAGCAATACGCAGTAAATCAGATCAGGAAACCAACCTGCCCAGTAAAAACAAAACAACAACAACAAAAAAAAAAACAACCCAAACCCAACCAAAAATAGAAGAAAAACAACAACCAGAACACAAAACCAAACAAAATCCCCAAATCTAAAAAAATAATCACATCACCATCACCCACTTACTTCTGCTACATTATTTTTGCAGTTGTACCTGTTCCCCAGCCTAGTTCACAATGGTCACAAGAATATTCACACCAGCAAAACTGAGATGGTCACCCCAGGGCAAGTGACCCAGTTATGGAGGCAAAGAGTATCTTGCAAGACATAAATAGCACAGCTGCTGTGTGCATAACCACATCAATACAAATATATCATTTATAATACTTACAATAATTTATAATATTTATATTATATTTATAGCTATATTTATATATAAATAAATAAAAACTCCAGCTCACACCAGGGTGCTCTGAACTAACTTCAGAACGAGTTCAGAGTCCTCCAGAAACAAGGCTTTGCTTCCCTCCTGCCTTCAAAATGGAATTCGTGAGGCTCTGAACAAAGCATACAGCCTATTCTAGCCCTCACAGGAAGCCCAAATCCTGTTGCCCATCCCACTGCCCTCAAAGGAAGCCCAAATCCTGTTGCCCATCCCACTTTGAAGCTTTTCTGAACACAGGTCCCAGTCCCTCACCTAAAGCCTGCTTCTGCTATGTAGCAGAGCTCAGGATTTCACAAGCACTGGGGTAGGGGAAATACGATTTTTGGAGCTCTGTGTGACATGGCCTCCTCTTTGACACAATCCCAGTGAGCAGTAAGCCTCTCAGGCCAACATGCAGAAAAGCACCATCCCCCTACGGAGCCGACTGGCCTCAGCCTCCCTCCTACTCCCAACAGCAGCTGCAGCAGCTCCAAACTCTGCTGCCACTTTGATCCCAACCACAACTCCTCAGCAGGCTAACCACGCCTGCTATTTTTGGATGTTCTTCCAGCTGCCACACATACACTTTTTTTAATCCCTATTAGAATTTTACATTCATTCTTCATCCCAACTGCTCCCCACACACAGATAAACACACACATACACACCTAAAAAGGAGGAGTTTAGAAAAAACAAAAATAGAAAGAGTAGCAGCATCTGAGCCAGCAATTGTCTCCTTCAGTATTATGTCAGCAATGGAAACGGTCAGGTATTAGGCATGACAATAACAGGGAGGATGAATAAGGTGTGTACACCCCTGATGAACCCCCCAAGCAAGGTGAGGCATCTAGAAAAGAGATGTCACAGGCAAGCCTGCCCACTGCAATGTCAGGACAGCTGCTTGTGAACCCCCATCCCAAGGAGAAGCATTCCCTGGCAAGCAGAGCATGTAGGTAGTCCTCAGGGAGACTACAGGGGCTGCTAGAGCAAAGGGAGAAAAGGTTTGTCAACATCATCTGTCCCTCAGTCACTTAACAAGATACCATATTATTTTTCCTGGCATCACAATTCTATCACAACATCCCCATAAACCAACTTCAAAATAAGCATTTCTGCTCCCACCAATGCAGTTAAATTCTTCAGTATCATTTAATTACACCTCCCAGAGGATTCCTGTGACAAGCTCAGTGCTGAAGGTGCTATCACAAATCCTTAAAAGCATCCTTTCACCCTCAAATGATCCCAAGCCCTCAGAATTAGCTACTGCTTTGGTAAAGTCTCTGTTAATTCATGCCAGCCTTCCCTCTGGTGACCATGTGCTGGAAAAGGATACTGCAGCATCTTCATGTAGTTCTGTATTGCTTGGAGCCATTCTGGGATTGACATGGAGAGCTTGTAGTTTGGCACTGGAGGCACTGAGGGCTGGACACACACAAAAATAAAAATAGAAAAAGAGGTTAGAGAGGTTCCCAGTCCCTGCAGAGCAGAGAAGTGATTTACTTCGGCAGCAGCATGTGCTTAGCACTATGCAGCGCGGCAGCACAGATGGCTTCAACTCCACGAGAACTTCAGCATCAGGGGAAGTCTTCTGCCTGCCAACGGGGGCTGCACCAGAGCCAGACCCATCCCTGCTGGAGTGGAGAGGCCCCATCACGGCAGACTGCTGATTGCTGCCACCACCGCCCCTCAAACACCACCCTACGCAAGCAGGCAGATCAGCAGAGTCAACACTTGCCATTGTCTCCCTCTAGCACCAGGCAGATTGGGCCCCAGCACTGCCTCTGCTGTCCTTCCTTCCCTGAGAAGCAATTTCAAGTCTAGTATTTATTTTCACCTATCACAAAAGACAGACATGAGGAGACAAAGATCCCAGGCTGTGTAAAACATTCTGCTGGGCTGCAAATGCCTGGTACCCCAAAGACCACCTGGGACCCAGATAATTAGTGACACTTAAAGATATGGACTTAGAACATAAAGGGATTTTGCCAAAATCTCGTAAGACATCTGCTTGGGCCTAAGCACTTTAAGAAACAGAGCCCTCAATCCATATTTAATCCTCACAGCTGCGTGGCTCCTGAGCCTGTAATCAGCCTGGACAGGGGCATGGCCTTCTCCCAGGTCCCCTTACTTCAGGTACAAGCCTAAAAAATATATAGTTAGTAGATGTCAAAGAGAGAAATGTGGCTAAAGAAAGCTAGCATATCCTCACAAACCTATTGAAAGCAACTGTTTCCTCTACTACAAACGCAGACTCAAATTCAGGAACCAGCAACCTGGGCAGCCATGGTACAACCTGCAAAGGAAAGCCTGTGGCATCTGCAGGCCCAAAAGGCTGTTTCAGTAGCTTAGAATCATAGACTCAGTCAGGTTTGGAAGGAACTGCAAGGATCATCTAGTTCCAACCCCCCTGTCATGGGCAGGGACACCTCACACTAGATCAGGCTGCCCAGAGCCTCATCCAGCCTGGCCTTAAAGACCTCCAGGGATGAGGTTTCCACCACCTCCCTGGGTAACCCATTCTGGAATCTCATCACCCTCATGCTAAAGAACTTCTTCCTAACATCCAGTCTGAATCTACCCATTTCAAGCTCTGCTCCATTCCCCGCTGTCCTATCACTCCCTGACAGCCTAAAAAGCCCCTCCCCAGCTTTCTTGTAGCCCCCCTTAAGATACTGAAAGGCCACAATATGGTCACCTTGGAGTTGCCTTCTCTCCAGACTGAACAGCTCCAACTAATAGAATCACAGAATTGTAAGGGTAAGGTTAGAAGGGACCTCAAGGATCATCGAGTTTCAAGTCCCTGCCCTGTGCAGGGACACCTCCCACTGGTACAGCTCACTCAAGGCCTCCTCCAACCTGGCCTTGAACACCTCCATCATGGGAGCAGCCACAACATCCCTGGGCAACCTGTGCCAGTGTCTCACCACCCTCACTGCAAACAACTTCCTCCTAACATCCAGTCTAAATCTCCCCTCTGCCAGTTTAAACCAAATGCCCCTTGTCCTGGCATTGCAAGATCTTGTCAATAGTCCCTCCCTCAGTCTCTCCTCATAAGAGAGCAGCTCCAGCCCTCTGAGCCTCCTCAAGGCCCTTCTCTACTACATTACGTGCTGGAAGGTGTCCAAAGGAAACAGCTGAGCTTGAAGACCATAAAGTGAGATATTAGTGGTTTATATTATGTCAGCATTTATAGATAAGCAAGTTTAGGCAGTATGGGGAATGCCTCTGCCACACATGACTTCCCCTTCCAGTTCTTAACTCCACTTAACTGGAGATTGTGTGCTTGCTCTCAGAGAGCGAGCACCGATAACCCCAAGATAACCAAATCCCAGCATCTGCTACATCTAGCTAGCTACTACAGTCAAACAGTAAATATGCCTGAGAGAAGGAAGAAAAGCCAAAACAGAGACTCCCACATTCCTGGCACACAGAAATGTATTTTCAGTGACAAGCAAACAGATGGCCAGGCCTCCAGCTCGCTGCTGCATCCCCTGCACCACACGGGAGGCAAGCAGGCGCCTGCGCACACGCACGTCCTCCTCACAAGTGGCAGTTACAAGCCAGACTCATTAGTACTCCTTCATCACAATTTCCACAGCTAAGCTCTTCATTAGAAGCCTTTTTTTTTTTGGCTTCCCAAGTTTCTTCCATCCTTAGTCCCTTTGGTCTGGACAAATTATGCACCTGAGTCCAGCATCAGTAAGTTTGCAGATGACACCAAGTTAGGAGCAGGTGTGGATCTATTGGAGGGTAAGAGGGCTCTGCAGAGGAACCTGGAAAGGTTGGATGGGTGGGCAGAGGCCAATGGGATGAGACTGA
>VWZE01015211.1:51077-62237 GCA_013396675.1 Eubucco bourcierii
GGGCACAGCAGCGGCAGCGGGGGGCACAGCAGCAGCCGCGGGGGGCACCCAGGCAGCAGGGGGCTCAACCTTGTGCCCCTCTGCAGGTTCGAGCCGGGGTGGTGCTGCTGAGGAAGAGGAGGAGCGGGAAGCAGCCGCAGTGGAGCTGGGGAGCCCCAGGAGCTGAGAGGGGAACAAGGAGGAGGTGTGGAGCAGGCTGCAGCAGGGGGCAGGTGGAAGTGCTCGGTGCCCCCCCGGGGTGCCTGTGCAGTTGCTCTCCCGGTAGGATGAAGCAGGGCACCCAGCCAGGTGCCAGCCTCGCTGTGGTGGCAGAGCCCCCTGGCAGCACGAGCGAGCCCACCTCAAGCTGCCCAGCTTGCAGATGCCCTTTACCTGTCCTGCTCTGTCTGCCCATCCTCCAGCTCAGCCCAGGGTCCAGCCCTGGGCACCCCGAGGGCCTCAGCTGGTTCTTATACCCTCGCTGGCAGGGCTGGAGGGGCAGAAGTTGGCAGAGGGCTGGGAGCGAGGCCCTTGGCTGGACCCTTTGTTTTATTCACCATTTTTATTGTTCCCCAGACACCTGCTTACATTGGCCACTGCCCCAGGCAGGTGAAATATGGGTGCCCAGCTGCTGGGGCACCTTGTCTTTGCCATGGGGAGGCTGGAGGAGCACAAAGAACCTTCTTGGGCCGCAGGGTGCCAGGAAACCAAACACTGTTTGCAGGTGAAGCTTGGGTTCTGTGCCCTGCAGCCCTGCTCTCTTCTCAGGGACAGCCACGGCCACAGGTGGCACCAAGCTTGGAGCAGAAGGGCTGAGCCCTGCTGCCGTGGGGCTGGGGGAGGTGTTGGCAGCTCAGCAGCGGTGCCCTCCGTTCCCATGGGGCCTGGGCAGGGCTGCTGAAGGCAGCAGGAGTTTTTTCTGGGGGGTTCAGGCAGGGGATGGATTATTTGAAGACCTCTCCTCTAACCTCTGGGCTTGGTCCTTTCCTCTCCTCAGCCTATCCCCACCCAAAAGCCACTGCCAGCATTCGTCACAGCTGGCACTGAGCGTGGGGGCTGCTGCCCACCCTCTCTGCTGCCACCTCTGCAAGCAGGGAAAGCTTCACAGCAGGCAGCCACAGCCTCCCCCCTCCTGTGCTGGGCCTCCACCGTGTTCTTCAGGGCTGGAGGGCAGAGCTGGGAGCAGCTGCAGGGGCCAGGTGAGTGCATCCCCCAGCTCTCCTCCAGCTCTCCTCCAGCTCTCCTCCAGCTCTCCTCCAGCTCTCCTCCAGCTCTCCTCCAGCTCTCCTCCAGCTCTCCTCCTGCTCTCCTCCTGCTCTCCTCCTGCTCTCCTCCTGCTCTCCTCCTGCTCTCCTCCAGCTCTCCTCCAGCTCTCCTCCTGCTCTCCTCCATGCTCCATGTTCTGCCTTCTGCCCTGCCGTGCCCCAGAGCTGTGACCTGTCCTGCAGAGAGGGTCAAGCTGCCCAGGCTGGTGTGAGCCCCCTGGCAGTGGCAGGAGGTGCTGAGGGCTTGTTGAAACACCTGCAGCCCAGGCAGGCAACCATTGTCCTTTGTGCCCAGCTGACGTGGGTGAATTATTGGCCCGGGGCTGCTTCCAGGTCCATCTTGCCACGTCCGAAGCTCCTGGTCCTCAGCAGCAGCCTGCTCCTGTCCTTCCCAGCAGGAGGAGCAGAGCTCCAGCCGCGTTGTTTGTCCCCACTGGAGGCAGCCAGAGAGCAGAGTCAAGAGGAAATGTGAAGAGCTGTGCCCAGCAGCCTGCTGAGGGTGAGCAAGAGCCTCCCTGCTCTGCTGGCATGGGCAGCCCAGCAGGTGAGGTCAGGAAAGCAGCCTGGAGCCTGCAAAGGAGTCCCCTGGGGCCACAGGAAGCTTTTTGTATCCCTTGGCATTGGCAGGGACGTGGGCACCACCTAGGAAAGTCCCTGGGAAGCCTTTGCTGTGCTGGAGGGCAGCAGCTGGGAAGCTGCCCCTGCTGTGCCTGGCACCAGCAGCTTTGCAGCAGCTCTGTGGAGGGTTCTGATGGCTCCAGCAGAGCAGGGGCTGGGGATAAGCTGCTGGGATGAGATGGCTCTGGGGGGCTTAGAGGGGGATTTGCTCCTCCTGAAGAGCTCTTCTCAGCTTGGTGATCCCTGAGGAGGCTTAATTAGGCATCAGCTTAGAGCTTAATGACTGCTCAGGCTGCTGGCACCTGTCTGCCTGTGCTGTTCCCTGTCACAGTTACCCTCCTGCAGACAGGACAGGGAGCTCCTTGCATGGGCTTAGGGAGGGCCAGGAGGGACCCCCGGGGGGAGGCAGCTGCAGATGAAACCTCCTCCACCTGGCTGTGTTGAGCACTCAGGGCAGGGTCCCACCAGGGACACCTCCCTGAGCTGGCTCCTGCTGGGTGGGGAGCCCAAGAGGGGCTGGGTGAGGACCCTCTGGTGGGCCCAGCTCAGCTAGGGCATGGCTATGGCAGCAGTGTGGGCAGCCTGGGTGCAGCCTGCTGGGGCCAAGGGCTGAGGCCTTGCCTGCACCTCCAGACCCAGCAGTGCTTTGTGGTGGCCAAGCAGGGCAGAGCAGCCCTAGGGATGGCTCTGAGCCACTGGCACAGGCTGCTTGGGGAGGTGCCCAAGGCTGTGGCACCTGGGGGCATGGTGTGGTGGCCACGGTGGTGCTGGGCTGCTGCTTGGGCTGCAGGGTCTTAGAGAGACCTTTTCCAACCCCAGCAGGTCTGTGGCTCTCTTTCTGTGACCATTGTGCTTGTAAGAGGAGGTCCCCAAGGGTCTATGGCCATGATCCAGCCCCAGCAGCTCCATTTGCCCCCCCGTGGGCTCTGCCAGCCCCAGCAGCTCCATTTGCCCCCCCGTGGGCTCTGCCAGCCCCAGCAGCTCCATTTGCCCCCCCGTGGGCTCTGCCAGCCCCAGCAGCTCCATTTGCCCCCCCGTGGGCTCTGCCAGCCCCAGCAGCTCCATTTGCCCCCCCGTGGGCTCTGCCAGCCCCAGCAGCTCCATTTGCCCCCCCGTGGGCTCTGCCAGCCCCAGCAGCTCCATTTGCCCCCCCGTGGGCTCTGCCAGCCCCAGCAGCTCCATTTGCCCCCCCGTGGGCTCTGCCAGCCCCAGCAGCTCCATTTGCCCCCCCGTGGGCTCTGCCAGCCCCAGCAGCTCCATTTGCCCCCCCGTGGGCTCTGCCAGCCCCAGCAGCTCCATTTGCCCCCCCGTGGGCTCTGCCAGCCCCAGCAGCTCCATTTGCCCCCCCGTGGGCTCTGCCAGCCCCAGCAGCTCCATTTGCCCCCCCGTGGGCTCTGCCAGCCCCAGCAGCTCCATTTGCCCCCCCGTGGGCTCTGCCAGCCCCAGCAGCTCCATTTGCCCCCCCGTGGGCTCTGCCAGCCCCAGCAGCTCCATTTGCCCCCCCGTGGGCTCTGCCAGCCCCAGCAGCTCCATTTGCCCCCCCCGTGGGCTCTGCCAGCCCCAGCAGCTCCATTTGCCCCTCCCGTGGGCTCTACCAGCCCCAGCAGCTCCATTTGCCCCTCCCGTGGGCTCTGCCAGCCCCAGCAGCTCTTTGCTCTGCAGCACTCATGAGGAACAGTCCTCAGCAAGGAGGGAAGCAGCTGTGAGAGCTGCTCCTGTGAGGACTGTGCCCCTGGAACCTTCTCTCCTCATTCCACCACCACTGGCAGTGCCAGGCACTTCCTGGAGGAGCTTTCCCTTGCTCTTTCCTCAGCCACTGGGCAGTTGGAGCTGAACCCCCTTAGGAAGGGAAATAGAAAAGGATCAGGACGTCTGTGTGCAGCCCTCCAGGAGGAGCCAGGGCTGGAATGTCAGGGGGCACCCAGCTAAGCTTTCCTGAGCCAAGCTGCAGCCCCATGGAGCTGCTGTGTGATGCCCTTGGTGGAGGTGTGGGCACCAGCCCTGTCCCTTGGAGCTCCACACAGACCCTGGCAGCCCAGACCCTCCCCAGCAGCTGGGGCATGTCCCCAGTCTCAGTTAATGGCCCCAGGGTGCCCTGGCTCAGAGATGCTCCCAGAGGAGGTTTCCTTGGGCAGAAGGACCCTGTTGGGTGATGCCACCAAGAGCAGAGCAGAACCATCCTGGCTCCCCC
This sequence comes from Eubucco bourcierii, assembly GCA_013396675.1. Classification (NCBI taxonomy): domain Eukaryota; kingdom Metazoa; phylum Chordata; class Aves; order Piciformes; family Ramphastidae; genus Eubucco; species Eubucco bourcierii. The sequence goes on from VWZE01015211.1 coordinate 55,131, forward strand.
AGGGCTAACAAGGGTCACAGCTCCTGTGCCAGCCAGGGCTCACTGCCCTCTTGCTGCTGCCCAGAGCTCTCCAGGGCCAGGGCACCCAAACCCCTGCTGGCACCACTCCTGTTCTTCTCCCTTGGCCAAGGCCCTCCTGGTTTGCTCTGGCCCTGCCCTCACGCAGTGATTCAGTTTTGGCTTCTTGGGGCTCTGGGAGTTGCTCCAGCAAGCCCTGGGCACCACCACAGCCTCTTGATGGGATCCTGCTCTGCTTCATCCCCAGTACTGAATGGTTGGAGACCTCTGGGTGCTGGAGGGGCCAAGTTGCTGTCACTTCTGAGAGGTCACTGCTCAGCAGCTATGCTCTGTGCTGCCAAGGTGCCCCCTCGCCGGGCACTGCCCACACTCAGGCCCGGCTGCATTTGGCCCAGTGCTTGCCCAAAGTATCAAGTGATGCCAGGGGGGTGATGAGGTGGCAGCATCCTGCTGCTGCTCCCCCACCTTATCAAAGGGCAGGATCTGGTGGTGACAGCAGAGCTTTGTGCTGCTGAGCTGCCTGCCCGCTCGGGTTGCAGGGGGAGTGACAGCTTTGGCACCTCTGCTGCCCCTTCCTTGGCCTGTAGCTAAGGGAGTTGGGAGGCTGGAATGGAGGTGTGACCAAAGCTGGCTCCTGGGCTGGAAAAGCTGAGCTCCAAGTTTGCAGAAGGTGAATCTGAGCGAGCATTCCCTGGGCTATTCTCTTTCAGAGGCGGGGAGCAGCTCATCCAGCCCTGCCCTGCTGCCTGCAGCAGGGGGTGAAGAGTTCACCGCTGCCCCCTTGGCCAGCACGAGGTCCCCTCCAGCATGGGCAGCCTTTGCTGGGCACCTTGGCATGTCACCCTGAGCCACACACAGGCTCTGGTCTGGGACTGCCAGGGGAGCCTGTCCCAAGAGCTGGAGGCAGCAGCTCCATGATCCTGTGTGCCAGTGATGGGCACCAGGTCTGGTCTGGGGCTGCCAGGGGAACCAGTCCCAAGAGCTGGAGGCAGCAGCTCCATGATCCTGTGTGCCAGTGATGGGCACCAGGTCTGGTCTGGGGCTGCCAGGGGAACCAGTCCCAAGAGCTGGAGGCAGCAGCTCCATGATCCTGTGTGCCAGTGATGGGCACCAGGACAGGGGCCAGGGACCAGTGCCCCTGAAGCAGGGGGCAGAGGGTGCCAGGCAGTGTGGCTGTGGGTGCCTAGGAGGTGTGGGCTCACCAGAAAGGTTTCTCCTGTGGCAGGGAACAAAGCCTGCTGGAGCAGCTGGGACTTGGATCTTCAGCATGGAAGCAGCCTGACCACAAGGCTGAGAGGCTGAGGCCCTTGGCACTTGTGTGGCTGTTGACACTTCTCCTGCTGTGCCCACGCTGGGCTCAAGAGCCCCTCCAGAGTGATCCAGAGCTGCCAAGCTGCAGCCTGGGAGCTCTCTGCCCTCGTGGCCATTGGCATTACCCTCTCAACAGTACCTCCTCATGGCAACACAGCCCACCCAGTGCTCCTGGGGTGCTCCAAGGCAGAGGTGGTGGCCCTGGGCAGAGCACTGTGCCAGTCAAACCAGTGGAGCAGTTCAGAGGGTGGCCCTGAAGAGCCTGTGGCACCCCAGCACCACAGCTCCTCACAGTGCCACTGCCCTGCCCAGCTCAACTCCTGCTGCTCAGCCACCAGAGGGATTCTGAGCCCCTCAGGTCACTGGAGAGGTGCTGGAGGCTTTGCTAAGGTCACAGCCTGCAGGCAGGTCAGGAGGGGGGTGCTGGGCCCATCCTGCTGGGCCCATCCTGCAGGGCACATCCTGCTGGGCCCATCCTGCTGGGCCCGTCCTGCTGGCCTGGCTGGTGAGGACTCAGCTCTGTCACTGTCTCCATGGTCTACACACCAAGGTGCTGCCTGGTCCTGGCACCACCCATGCCAAGTGGCAGCTCCATCATAGCAGGAGGGTGAGGTGCTCAGAAGGGTGGTCAAGAGTCTGGCATCTTTCTGCCAAAGCCTCTCTTCTGTTGGCAAAAATAAGCCCCAGCAGGACCCTAGCAGCCAGGTCCACTCTGACACCTACACAAGCCCCTGGGGACCAGCTGGCATCCTGGGCATCTTGGCAGCTGGAGCTGGCCCAGCCCAGGGGTTGTTGCTCAATCCTTTACCCAAGTCCTGCACCTCCAGGGCAATGTTTGCAGTGGGAGTCACCAGAGCCCCACACTGCTTGTTTGTTTTGCTGCCCACTGATCCCTCTGGGTGCCCTCCCTTGGCATCACCTCCCTGCTGCCAACCTCTATATATGGGGATGCTGGGTGCAGGGCATCTGCAGAAGCCAGGGGCATCAGCTGCAGCCAGCCTCTTGCTTCAGAGCTTGGGCAGGTAAGGGCAAAGAGCTTGCTCCTAGCTTCTCTACAGCTGCTGAAGGGAGGTTGTGGGCTTGGGCTCTGCTGCTAGGCACCCAGGGGCAGAACAAGAGGACACAGCCCCAGGCTGTGCCAGGGCAGGGTCAGGCTGGAGGGTAGGAAGATGTTCTTCAAAGCAAGAGTGATTGGCATTGGCACGGGCTGCCCAGGGAGGTGGTGGAGTGCCCATCCCTGGAGGGGTTTGAGAGGAGGCTGCATGAGGCACTTGGTGCCTGCCTCACTCCCTCTCCTCCTCCTCCTCTGCCTCACTCCTTCCCTCCCTCCCTCCCTCTCCTCTTTCTCTGCCTCCCTCTCCCCTTTTCTCCCTTCCTCCCTCCCTCCTCTCCTTCTCTGCCCTCTCTCCTCTCCCCTGGCTCCTGCCCCCTGTCCCCCCCCCGTCCCAGTTTCCAGGACCAAGGATGGGTCCCTCCTGGGCTCTCCTCCTGCTCTGCAGCCTGCTGAGCCCCTCGCAAGGCTTCCGCCTCCTGCCCTCTGCTGCCGAAGAGGCTGCCGAAGGTGAGTGTGAGGGGGCAGGACCTGCTCCCCTGGAGGCCACTTCTGCTCTCCCTGCCCCCTGGCCGTGCTCAGACCACCAGAAGCTGGGCCAGATCCAGCCAGCAGTGGTGGCAGGGCTGGTTCCTTGCACTGCAGGCACCTCACGGTGGCTGCTGGCACCGCTGCCGCTGTGTGAAGAGGGCAGTGGAGGGGCAGGGGCAGGCAGGCTGCCACAGTGGGGTGCAGAGCCCACGGGGCTCAGGGGGGTTTCTCATCCTCTTGTTTGCAGGTGTTAAGCAAGCAGTGTTCCAGCAGGACCCGCCCCAGCCCCGGGCTGGCCTCCTTGGTGGCGGCCTGCTCGGTGGTCTCCTTGGCAAAGGTGGTCTTGTGGGGGGTCTCCTACACGAACGTGGTCCTGTTGGCAGCCTCCTGCACAAAGATGGTGCTGCTGGCAGCCTCCTTGGTGGTCTCCTTGACAATGAAGGAGCCATTGGAGATCTGCTGGGTGAAGATGGTCTCCTTGGTGGCCTCCTGGGAGCAAATGGTGCTGTTGGCAGCCTCCTTGATGGTCTCCTTGACAACGAAGGAGCCATTGGAGGTCTGCTGGATGAAGATGGTGTCCTCGGTGGCCTCCTGGGAGCAGATGGTGCTGTTGGCAGCCTCCTAGGAGGTCTCCTCAACAAAGGAGGTGTGCTGGGGGGTGTCCTTGGTGAGGGTGGTGTCCTGGATGGTGTCCTGGGCGAGGATGGGCTGCTGGACACTCTCCTTGGCAAGGGTGGCCTGGTGGATACCCTGCTCGATGCTGTCCTCAACCTGCTGATTGGCAAGGGAGGGATCCTTGCCAAGGATGGGCTCGTTGGTGGCACCACTGGAGACCCTGCAGGGTAAGTAAGAGTGGGAGGGGTGGGCACCTGAGCAGCCCTCCCTGTGCCTGGGTCCCTCTGCTCTGCAGCCTGCCCTCCTGGGCCAGGGAGGGTCGAGCTGTTGGGACTGTGTGCCAGCCGTGCCAGGGTGCCACAAACTGCTCCCGGCTGCTAGGGACCCCTGCTGGCCCAAGGACCCCATGAGGGGTCTGTACCAAGGTGCCCCTCACTCACTGCCTCCTCCTTGCTTTGACCATCCAGGCCAAAAATTGTGAACAACTCCCTGCCCAGGATCAGCCTCCGCTCCCTGCCAGGCTTCGGGCACCAGGTGGGCTTCAACACCCAGCTGCTGGTGGAGAGCACCAGGTATGGTGGCTTGGGGTGGTGGGCACAGGCTCTTTGGTGAGCAGAGGGGCAGCAAATGCCCTGAGCTTCCAGGGGCAGCAAATGCCCAGCAAATGCCCTGAGCTTCCTACCCTCTCCCCTGCCATGCAGTGCAACAGGCAAGGAGCTCTGCGTGCAAGTGGAAGCTGATGTGGAGCTGCTGGTGCAGGACAAGTGGGCAGCTCCTCAGAGCTCCAAGGACTGCCAGGCTGTGGACATCAAAGTCCGTGTGAGGTAGGCACCCGTGGGAGGGTGGCACCCATGAGAGGTAACATCCAGGTGAGGTGGGCATCTGTGAGAGGTAACATCCAGGTGAGGTGGGCATCTGTGAGAGGTAACATCCAGGTGAGGTTGGCATCTGAGAGAGGTAACATCCAGGTGAGGTGGGCATCTGTGAGAGGTAACATCCAGGTGAGGTTGGCATCCATAAGAGGTTGGCATCTGTGAGAGGTAACATCCAGGTGAGGTGGGCATCCAGGTGAGGTGACATCCCTGAGAGGCAGCAGCCACATGGGCAGGGTGCCCATGGCCAGCTCTGGCCCTGTGGCAGAGGGAGGCCTTGGTACTGCTGTGCCTGACACCCTGGGGGCTCAGCCACCCAGCTGCCAGCCTCGCAGGGCACCTGCCAACCTGCCTGTCCAAATTTGGGCCCAAGAAAGGGAACTTGTGGGCTGTGCTGGGAGCCTGGCACCAGGCTGGCCTCAGAGGACTGGGGGTCAGTGCTGTGCTGGCAGCACCATCCTGGCCTCCTCTTCCTCGTGTGAAGCTCTCTGCTGTGCCAGCTGCTGCCCAAGGCCTCTTTCTGTTGCCTCTTTCCTGCCCTCCAGACCCCAGGTGCCACTCCTGGACCAGCCTCTGAAGCGCCTCCTGGGTGATGCCCTGCGTGGGGAGGTGAGCAGCAGAGAGGGCTCCATGTGGGGCACCAGCACAGGGCAGGGTGGTGGCCATGGCTGCTGGCACAGCCAGCCTGGCCTCACTGGTGGGCACCAGCACCCTGCCTGTGGTGCCAGGCTTCACTGGCAAACAGGTTTCTGGGACACAGGTGTGTGGAGTGGTCACTGCCTTGCCCGTGAGGTGGCATCCAGCCTGGCTCAGAAGGGTGATCAACCCCTGGAGCAAGCTGCCCAGGGCAGTGCTGCAGTCCCCATCCCTGGGGGTGGGGAGGGCTTGGAATGGCAGGACAAGGGGCAATGGGTTTGAAGTGGCAGAGGGGAGATTGAAACTGGATGGTAGGAGGAAGTTGTTTGCAGTGAGGGTGGGGAGAGACTGGCACAGGTTGAGGGGTGGTGAGACACTGGCACAGGTTGCCCAGGGAGGTTGTGGAGCACAGAAGCACCCAACGTGATCTTTGATCACGTTGGGTGCTTCTGTGCTCCACAACCTCCCTGCAGATCTTCTTCTGTGCTCCACAACCTCCCTGGAGGTGTTCAGTGCCAGCCTGGATGAGGCCTTGAGTGCCCTGTGCCAGTGGGAGGTGTCCCTGCCTATGGCAGGGGGTTGGAACTGGATGATCCTTGAGGTCCCTTCCAACCTTCCCCATTCTATGATTCAGTGCCATGGAGCTGTGGCTTGGTGGTGCCCTGGCAGTGCTGGCACAGGGGTTGGACTCCAGGACCTTAAAGGTCTCTTCCAACCAAATCTGTGCTGTGCTACCAAAGCATGGCAGGGATGGAAGCTCTCACCAGCCCCAGCAGGCCCCTTCCAGCTCTGTGGCACTGCCAGCACCGTGCTGGGCACGCTGATGGGTGGGCAGGCAGCCACTGCTCTGTGGGGCCTGAAGTTCTGACCTTCCTCTTCCTCCCCAGGGCTGCAACATCCTCAATGCCAAGCTTGGTGTCTTGAGCTCCCTGCTTAGCCCCAGGACCCGTAAGTGGTGGCTCCCTCCTCTCCCCTCTGGGACCCTGGGGCTGCCAGGTTTGCCCACGCTGGGTTTCAACCCATGCCCCCCAGCTGGGGCCCAGCTCTGCTCCCCGGGTGCCAGGGCAAGCTCCTGCCTCACACACCCGCCTCAGCAGCTCTCACTTTCCAAAGTGCTGGTCTTGCCCAGCTGGAGCAGGACCCACTACTGGCTCTGGCACCTCCTGGGGGTGCCAGAGGCTTGGGGAGCATCTCCCTCTCCTGGCAGTTTCCGACTCTCCTCCTGTGCCCCACAGCTGTGCTCCCGCTGGGGGCTCTGGGAGACCTTCCTCCCTTTTCCATCATCAGTGGTGACTCTGTGCAGATGGATCTGACCCTGCCCCCCCCGGCCCCAGCCTCTGACTGGGTGAGTCTGGGACGTCCACCTCGGGGTGCTGAAGGCTCCTCTTGGGCTCCTCTGGGTCCGGAGGCCTCCAGGAAAGCATCAGCTGGGAGATGCTGCTGAGCGTGCTCCAGCCGCGGCCCTGCTGACGCCAGCGCTGCCTCCCTGCTCGGGTCTGAGCTGCTGAGCCTGGAGGGCAGCGTGAGCCAGGTCGGCTTGGTGCAGCTTAATGAGGCATAATGAGAGCAGCCTCCTAATGGGGGCAGCCTCCTAGTGGGGGCAGCCTCCTCTCTGCTAAGCAGAGCAGCTCAGCTTCAGGCAGGGCTCTGCTGGCTGCTCACAGCAGGCTCCACTTACGAGGGCTTTGCAGACCATTGGTGTCTAATTAGCAGGGGCCATAAGTGGGCCAGGATGTCTTTCTGCTCAGGTCAGAGCCCTGAAGCTGCAGCAGAGGCTGCCACTGCCTGTGCCAGCTGCAGGTTTAGCAATGTGTGGCTGGACCCCATGAGAGCCTCTCCAGGAGGTGCAGGGGTGGGCAGGGAGGAAATTCAGCAAGGGCAGGAGCAGAGTCTGGCACCTGGGGAAGAAGCAGCCCAGGGAGCAGCACAGGTTGGGGCTGAGCTCTTGGAAGGCAGCAAAAGGGAAAAGGATTTGGGGGTCCTGGTGGGTGGGAGGGTGCCCATGAGCCAGCAGTGTGCTCTGGTGGGCAGCAGGGGCAATGGGGTGGGTTAGAAGGGCTGTGGGGAGTAGGT
>VWZE01015212.1:6314-17060 GCA_013396675.1 Eubucco bourcierii
TCTAAGGTTCAGTGGTTCTGTGATCTATGTTCTCCAAGATGGGACACCATGGTATGGAGCAGAGATGCAACCTAGCATGAGCTCCACCATGGCCATGCTGTGAGATCCAGGCTCTGTCAGCAGCCCCAAGTATGGATCCAGGCAGGCTGGAGAAGTAGGCAAAAAAGAACCTGATGAGGTTCAACAAGGTTAAGTGCAGAGTCCTGCATCTAGGGAGGAATAATAAACTGCACCAGTAGAGGTTAGGAGGTGATCTGCTGGAGAGCACCTCCATGGAGAAGGAGCTGGGAGTGCTGGTGGGCAAGAAGCTCTCCATGGCACAGCAATGTGCCCTGTTGGCCAAAAGGCCAATGGGATCCTGGATGGCACTAAGAGGAGTGTGGGCAGTAGATGGAGGGAGGCTCTCCCCACCCTCCGCTCTGTCCTGCTGAGACCTCACCTGCAATATTGCATCCAGTTCTGGGCTGCCCAGTTCAGGAGGGACAGGGATCTGCTGGAGAGAGTCCAACAGAGAGCTACAAGGATGCTGAAGGGGGGTGGAGGATGGCCTGATGAGGAAAGTCTGAGACCCCTGGGGCTGGTTAGTCTGGAGAGGAGAAGGCTGAGAGGGGATCTGATAGATGCCTATAAATATCTGAGGGTTGCGGATCAGGAAGGAAGGGACAGGCACAGGCTCTGCTCACTTGTGCCCTGGAATAGGACAAGAGGCAATGGATGGAAACTCCAGCTCAGGAAGTTCCACTTCAACACGAGGAAGAACTTCTTTAGTGTAAGTGTCCCAGAGCCCTGGAGCAGGCTGCTCAGAGAGGCTGTGGGAGGCTGCTCAGAGAGGCTCCTTCTCTGGAGACTTTCGGCCCTGTCTGGATGTGCTTCTGTATGACCTGAGCTGGATTCTCTGGTCCTGCTCTGGCAGGGGGGTTGGGCTCAATGATCTCTGGAGGTCCCTTCCAAACCTTAACATCCTATGCTCCTGTGACCCAAGAGTCAGGTGATGATAAAAGAGTGTCCAAAAGCAGACTCAGATCCCCATGGGGACCTGTAGGGTCTGACCACACTGTCAGCAGCCCAGGGCTTGTTGGAGGAGCAAGTTGCATCTCTTTGGTTCACTAGCTCCAGGCTCCTCTACTTCTCAGACTGTATCTGCAGGGAGTACTAAGGAGGTCAAAGCACACAAGACCTGCAGGTACCTTTGGGATCTCTCATCCTGGAAAAGCATAAAATAGAACCATAGAATGGTAAGGTTGGAAGGGACCTCAAGGATCATCTAGTTCCAACCCCCTGCCGTAGGCAGGGACACCTCCCTCTAGTACAGCTCACTCAAGGCCTCCTCCAACCTGGCCTTGAATACCTCCAGGGAGGGAGCATCCACAACTTCCCTGGGCAACCTGTGCCAGTGAGGTTGTGGATGCTCCCTTTGGCTTGTTGCTGTTTCTTTGAGAGCTTGTTTGCTTTGGCTGTTGTCCAGCTGGAGAGTTGTCCCTGTGAAACGATTGTCCTCTAGTCACAACCTGGGACAAAGGGTGGGAACACTGACAGAGTGACCTGGTTTGGGGGTACCACCATCCCAGCAGCACCACATATTCAGAGGGTGAAAGCAGCTGGGTTAAAAATCAGCACCTCAGGTGGGAGTCAGCCTGGAGAGCTCCATGATGATAGAGTCATGGAATTGTGGAACCATAGAATCATGGAACCATAGAATTATAAAATCATAGAATCATTAAATCATGGAACCACAGAATCATGGAATCATGAAACCATAGAATTGTAGAATCATGGAATCATGGAACTATGGAATCACAAAATCATGGAACCATAGAATCAAGAAATCATAGAATCATGGAACCATGGAATCACAAAATCATGGAACCATAGAATCATGGAACCATGGAATCACAAAATCATGGAACCATAGAATCAAGAAATCATAGAATCATGGAACCATGGAATCACAAAATCATGGAACCATAGAATCATGGAACCATGGAATCACAAAATCATGGAACCATAGAATCAAGAAATCATAGAATCATGGAACCATGGAATCACAAAATCATGGAACCATAGAATCATGGAACCATGGAATCACAAAATCATGGAACCATAGAATCAAGAAATCATAGAATCATGGAACCATGGAATCACAAAATCATGGAACCATAGAATCATGGAACCATGGAATCACAAAATCATGGAACCATAGAATCAAGAAATCATAGAATCATGGAACCATGGAATCACAAAATCATGGAACCATAGAATCATGGAACCATGGAATCACAAAATCATGGAACCATAGAATCAAGAAATCATAGAATCATGGAACCATGGAATCACAAAATCATGGAACCATAGAATCATGGAACCATGGAATCACAAAATCATGGAACCATAGAATCAAGAAATCATAGAATCATGGAACCATAGAATCATGGAATCATGAAACCATAGAATCCTGATATTATAGAATAATGGAACCATAGAATCCTGATATTATAGAATCATGGAACCATAGAATCATGGGATCATAAAACCATAGAATCATGAAACCATAGAACCATGGAATCATGAAACCACAGAATCATGGAATCATGGAACCACAGAATCATAGAATCATGGAACCATAGAACCATAGAATCATGGAATCATAGAATCATTAAATCATGGAACCATAGAACCATGGAATTGTGGAACAACAGAATCATAGAATCATAGATTCATTAAGTCATGGAATCATAGAATGATGGAATCATAAAACCATAGAATCATACAGTCATGGAATCAGGAAACCGTAGAATCATGGAATCGTAGAACCATAGAATCATAAAAGCATAGAATTGTAGAATCATGGAATTATGAGACCATGGAATCATGAAACCATAGAACCATGGAATCATGAAACCATAGATTCAAGTAATCATAGAATCACAGAATCATAGAATCATGGAATCATAGGATCATGGAATCACAAAACCATAGAACCATAGAATCATGGAATCATGAAACCATAGAATAATGGATTCATAGAATTATAGAATCATTAAATCATGGAACCATAGAATCATGGAATCATGAAACCATAGAATCAAGGAATCATGGAACCATAGAATTATAGAATCATAGAATCATTAAGTCATGGAATCATAGAATCATGGAATCATAAACCCATAGAATCATAGAGTCATGGCATGACGAAACCGTAGAATCAAGGAATCATAGAATCAAAGAACCATAGAATTATAGAATCATAGAATCATGGAACCATAGAATCATGGAATCATAGAATGAATCATAGAATCATGGACTCATGAAACCAGAGAATCATGGAATCATGGAACCGCAAAATTATAGAATCATTAAATCACGGAACCATAAGACTGTGGAATCACAGAATCATGGAATTATAGAATCATGGAATCACAGAATGGCTTGAATTGGAACATCATCTAGTTCCATCCCCCCCTGTGCCATGGGACACCTCCTAGACCTCCTACTAGATCATGGTCCAGCACCAACAGGCAGGGCCAAACACTTGCCACCCGCCTGGTGGCCACCCAACACTTGGGTCTCGTGGATGGGCTGAGGTGGTACAAGGGTGAGACAGGGAAATTTCTCACCCAGCTGGATGTGAGTCACCAGGAACCCAACAATTTCGTGCACCATAAGCTTCCTGCTTTGCACTAAAACCTTATTCTTGGTGTAACTCCTTGCTGCCTCCTCAGGAACGTTGCACTTGGCTCTGCTGCTCCTGCAGCAAGTGATAAGGGCTTTGCACCCAACGAGTTTACTTGGGACTTCCAAACCATGGCTCAATGTTCCCAGTTGGATGGATGTGCAGTATTTAACCCATGCAATTAGCCTGTGCCTTTCCATGCTGGGAATCTGAAGTCTTTTTGCTGCTCTTTCTGCTCATTAATACCATCAAATGCCATGCTGTTGATTCAGGCCTTACTAAAGGTTGTGAGGATTCAGTGAGAGCCTTGGGGACCTCACCACTCCAGGTAGGAGGCAACTCCCATAGGAACCAAAATCCTCCATGAAATAAAACTGAAAGCATGGAGTCACCATCCAGGGAGGTGTTCAAGAGAGGTATGGACATGGAGCTGTGAGACATGGATTAGTGGTTGTGGTGGTCTTAAGTTGGTGGTTGGACTTGATGACCTTAAAGGCCTTTTCCAACTGAAACAGTTCTATAAATCTATGATGTTATGATTCTGAGGCCATTTGCTTCCCAGGAGCACTAAGGGTTGCTGCTCCTTTGCCTACAGGTACATAGATTCACAGGATGGGTTGGGTTGGAAGAGACCTCAAAGCTCATCCAGTTTCAATCTCCATGCCATAGGCAGGGACACCTTCCACAAGCCCAGGTTGCTCAAGGCCTCACCCAACCTGGCCTTGAACACCTCCAGGGAGGGCACATCCACAGCCTCCCTGGGCAGCCTGTGCCAGTGCCTCCCTACTCTCACTGCCAAGAATTTCTTCCTAATTTCCAGTCTTGATCTGCTCTCTGCTTGGTCCATTCCAGCCAGCCACCATGGCAAACATTTGAAGAAGAGGAAGCTGAGGGGAGACCTCCTGGCTGCTTACAGCTACCTGCAAGGAAGTTGTGGAGAGGTTGGTGCTGGCCAGTGCAGAGGAGGGCAAGGAAGCTGGGGAAGGGCCTGGAGAGTCAATCTGATAAGGAGAGACTGAAGGAGCTGGGGATGGGGAGTGTGAGGAAGAGAAGTCTGAGGGGAGACCTCCTGGCTGCCTACAGCTACCTGCANAGAGTGGTGAGGGACTGGAATGGGCTGGGCAGGGAGGTGGTGGAGTCCCCAACCCTGGGTGTGTTTCAGAGTGGTTTGGCTGTGGTGCTTGGGGCTATGGTTTAGGGTGAGCCTTGTAGGGTAGGGGTCTGGGTTGGACTCAGTGACCCTGAGGGGCTTTGCCAACCTGAACCTTTCTGTGATTGTGTGATTTAAGCCACAGTGTCCTGTTCCTTCCATGGAAAAGGTGACCAAATGGGACATCTATTTTGAGGGGACAAAAAAAAAAAAAAAAAATCATTTGCTTCATAACTGGCATCAGTGGCTAAGTTTGTTGTGTGGAGCATCTCACATGCCCTCACTTCTCCCTTTCGGTTCTGTTTCTCAGAAGATCAAATTGTGCCCTTGAAGAGAGAAGGGAAAGGGGAAGCCATGTCCCAAGTGGTTTGGTTTCTGGTTTTAATTCCAAGAATTTATCTCATTCTTACACAAAAGGAACTGCCTTTTGTCCTGAAAAGGGTAGGATTACAGAAAGAAGGTGAATGTCAGCGTCAAGTTTTCTCTTCCACCACTGACAGGTGGGCAAACCTGCCCCCCAGATTCACAGAAATACAGATTGCAGTGGGTTGGAAGGGACCCCCAGAGGTCATCTTGTCCAACTCCCCCGCCCTGCACTCAGCAGGGACATCTCCAACTAGATCAAGCTGCCCAGGGCCACATCCAGTCTGATCTTCAATAACTCCAGGGATGGAGCCTCAAGTACATCCCTGGGCAGCCTGTTGCAGTGTCTCACCACCCTCATTATGAAGAACTTCTCCTGATGTCCGACCTAACTCTGCCCTGCTCCAGTTTCCAACCACTGCCCCTCCTCCTATAACCCCAGGCCCATCTAAACAGTCCCTCCCCAGCCTGCCTGGAGCTCCCCTTTGGGTATTGAAATGCAACTCTAAGGTCTCCCTGGAGCCTTCGCTTCTCCATCCAGGGCTTGAGGTTTCTACTCAGCTAAATCAAAGGTGGTGGTAACAGGACAACCTGATCAAGTTGAGGATGTCCCTGCTGACTGCAGNTATGAAGAACTTCTCCTGATGTCCGACCTAACTCTGCCCTGCTCCAGTTTCCAACCACTGCCCCTCCTCCTATAACCCCAGGCCCATCTAAACAGTCCCTCCCCAGCCTGCCTGGAGCTCCCCTTTGGGTATTGAAATGCAACTCTAAGGTCTCCCTGGAGCCTTCGCTTCTCCATCCAGGGCTTGAGGTTTCTACTCAGCTAAATCAAAGGTGGTGGTAACAGGACAACCTGATCAAGTTGAGGATGTCCCTGCTGACTGCAGAGAGGGTTGGACTGAGTGACCTTTGGAGGTGCCTTCCAGTACAGACCATTCTATGATTCTATGCTTTCATAGGAAGATTTTGGAGCTATCCTTGATATTAACACTCCTGGATTTATGGATCACAGCTTATTCAGTGCTGCTTGCTGGGAGATGACTGAACCATGGTTAGCTGGAGGCTTTACCAGGAGCATCCTCACAGAGGGATCATTTCATAGCATCACAGAGGAGTTTGGATTGGAAAGAACCTTCAGGATCATCTAGTTCTAACCTCCTGTCATGGCCAGAGACACTTCCTACCAGCCCTGGCTGGTCTGAGCCCCACCCAACCTGGCTTTGGACACTTTCAGGTTTGGAGCATCCACAGTTTCTCTGGGCAACCTGTCTCAGTGCCTCCCCATCCCTGTGGGGAAGAATTTCCTCCTAGTGTCTCGTCTAAATCGAGCTGCTTCCAGCTTGAAGCCATCCCCTCTCATCCTGTCAACACATGCCCTCAGAAAAAGTCTCTCTCCAGCTGTCCTGTAGACCCCCTTCAAATACAGTGAGGGCTGCTCTGAGGTCTCCCTGCAGCCTTCTCCAGGCTGAACAACCCCAACCTCTCTCAGATTGTCTTCACAGAAGACATGCTCCAGCCTCCTCCTCCTCCTCATGGCCTACTCTGGACCTGCTGTAACACTTTCCTGTCCTCATTTTGGAGGCTCCAGAGCTTCACATGCTCCACTCCCAAATGGGGATGATTCCCACCTTTTTCTTCCTGCCTCAGCTGTCAAGACACCGCCTCACATCCCCTTTTCTGGAAGCAGAGAAGGTCTCAAAGATCCAGCAGAGCCATTCAAGGCTTGCTATAGGTTTTGCTTTGGGTTATGGGCAAGAACAGCCCTACAAGAGTATGAATTTGGGAGTTGGGGCCAGCTCAGCGTCCAGGATGAGGAGTGGGACAGGAATAACTTCCAAGGGTAGGCTCATTTTTTTAGCAGGGACATGGTCCTCATGCAGCAGTGCTGGGAGTAGTTTTACCCTTGGCAGCATCTTCTAAACAAAGCTCTGAGCAGAGCTTTGTACCCTGATGTTTTGTACAAACACTGGGGTGAAATTACAGTGAGGGGAACACAACCCTGGGGGGTCCTGGCTGTCAGTTGTCTGAGTTTGCAGTGGAGCAGGACCTGGCTGCTGCACCTTCCCTGGGGATGAGAGAACCCAGAGAGCAATCTGCATCAAGAGCAGTGTGGGCAGTAGGGCCAGGGAGCGGATTCTGCCCCTCTGCTGCACTCTGCTGAGACCCCACCTGCAGCTCTGTGGCCAGTTCTGGAGCCTCTGGGACAGGAGAGATCTGGAGGTGCTGGAAGGTGTCCAGAGAAGGGCCAGGAGGATGAGCAGAGGGCTGGAGCTGCTCTGCTGTGAGGCCAGGCTGAGAGAGTTGGGGCTGTGCAGTCTGGAGAGGAGAAGGCTCTGAGGAGACCTTCTTATGGCCTTGCAGTATGTGAAGGGCGCTACAAGAAAGCTGGGGAGGGACGTTTTAGGGTGTCAGGGAGTGATAGGAGGGGGGGGGAATGGAGAAGAACTAGAGGAGGAGAGATTGAGATTGGATATTAGGAAGCATGAGGCACAGGTTGCCTAGGGAGGTGGTGGAAACCTCACCCCTGAAGGTGTTTAAGGCCAGGCTGGATGTGGCTGTGAGCAACCTGTTCTAGTGTGAGGTGTCCCTGCCCATGGCAGAGGGTTTGGAGCTGGATGGTCCTTGAGGTCCCTTCCAGCCCTGACAATTCTGTGATTCTCTAATGTGGTTTGCACATGTCTGGGGCTCTGGGTGTTGCAGGGAGGGGGGAGCAGAGTTAGATGCCCATCCAGTGCAGGAGAGTGCCCTTCATGGATGCTCAGAAGATGCTGAAGTGGAGGTCAGGATACATCTCTGGGGGGGTTTGTAGGATCACCCTGAGCAAGGAGATCTGTACCCAGCAGTGCTGGGAGTAGGAAGGTGGAGCATGAAGCTCTTGGGGTAATGCTGTGATGAATCCTGGAACCACTTCAGTTGGAAGAGACCTTGCAGATCATCACACTCAACCATCAACCTGGTACTTCCAGGCCACTGCTAAACCACCTCTCTCCCAGTCCATGCCTCACCTTCCCCACCTGCACCAAGGAGTTAATGCTCAGCTTCCACCTCCCTCCCAGTCCATGCCTCACCTTCCCCACCTGCACCAAGGAGTTAATGCTCAGCTTCCACCTCCCTCCCAGTCCATGCCTCACCTTCCCCACCTGCACCAAGGAGTTAATGCTCAGCTTCCACCTCCCTCCCAGTCCATGCCTCACCTTCCCCACCTGCACCAAGGAGTTAATGCTCAGCTTCCACCTCCCTCCCAGTCCATGCCTCACCTTCCCCACCTGCACCAAGGAGTTAATGCTCAGCTTCCACCTCCCTCCCAGTCCATGCCTCACCTTCCCCACCTGCACCAAGGAGTTAATGCTCAGCTTCCACCTCCCTCCCAGTCCATGCCTCACCTTCCCCACCTGCACCAAGGAGTTAATGCTCAGCTTCCACCTCCCTCCCAGTCCATGCCTCACCTTCCCCACCTGCACCAAGGAGTTAATGCTCAGCTTCCACCTCCCTCCCAGTCCATGCCTCACCTTCCCCACCTGCACCAAGGAGTTAATGCTCAGCTTCCACCTCCCTCCCAGTCCATGCCTCACCTTCCCCACCTGCACCAAGGAGTTAATGCTCAGCTTCCACCTCCCTCCCAGTCCATGCCTCACCTTCCCCACCTGCACCAAGGAGTTAATGCTCAGCTTCCATCTCCCTCCCAGTCCATGCCTCACCTTCCCCACCAGCACCAAGGAGTTAATGCTCAGCTTCCACCTCCCTCTCAGTCCATGCCTCACCTTCCCCACCTGCACCAAGGAGTTAATGCTCAGCTTCCACCTCCCTCTCAGTCCATGCCTCACCTCCCCACCTGCACCAAGGAGTTAATGCTCAGCTTCCATCTCCCTCCCAGTCCATGCCTCACCTTCCCCACCAGCACCAAGGATTTAATGCTCAGCTTCCAGCTAACACTTGGAGAACACTCCAGAACCCTCACATCCAGGGCTGCACTCCCCATCTGCTCGGGAGGAAGCTTCCCAGAGCAGCAGGCAGGACACTGCTGCCCTCCGCCTGCTTGTCCTGTGCCACCCAGGGCACCCCAGACCTGCCCAAGCCAAAAATGCTGAAGCAGGTCCGGCCCGTCGGGGATGTGTTGCAAAACCCAGGCGGGAGTGAAAGTTCTGCAGCCTGCTGGGGAGGGAGGAGGGGAAGGAGGCACAAACAGGCTGAGCTGGTTCGGCTGGCGTGTGCCGGCAGGCAGCAGCCACCCACTGCACCCACCGCAGCCGCCCTGGCGCTGCTGCCAGCTCCCCTCCTGCCTAGGCTCTGTGTTTTGCTACCTTTTTTTAGCTGCATCACAGGACGTTTGAGGTTGGAAGGGACCTCTGGAGATCGTGCAGCCCAACCCACCCCTGCTCCAGCAGGGCACCCACAGCAGCTTGCCCAGCGGCATACTGCCCAGGGAGGGTTGGAAACTCTGCACACAAGGAGACTCCACAACCTCTCTGGGCAGCCTGCTCCAGCCCTACAGCATCCTCACAACAAACAAGGTGATCCTCATCTTCAAGTGGCACTTCCTGGGTTCCAGTTTGTGCCATGTGCCCCTTGTGCTGTCCCTGGGCACCACTCAGAAGATGCCAGCCTCAGCCTCTTGCCCCCCACAGCCCCTTACAGTATTTGAAGTAGGCTGCAAGAAAGCTGTGGAGGGACTATGTAGGGTGTCAGAGAATGATAGGAGTGGGGGGAATGGAGCAGAACTAGCAGTGAGAAGATTCAGACTGGATGTTAGAAAGAAGTTCTTCAGTATGAGGGTGGTGAGAGACTGGCACAGGTTGCCCAGGGAGGTGGTGGAAACCTCATCCCTGGAGGTGTTTAAGGCCAGGCCGGATGTGGCTGTGAGCAACCTGCTCTAGTGTGAGGTGTCCCTGCCTGTGGCAGAGGGTTTGGATCTGGATGGTTCTTCAGGTCCCTTCTAGCCCTGACAGTTCTGTGATTCTGGACACTACTGAAAAGAGTCTGGCCTCAGCCTTTAGATGCTGACTCCCACCCTTAGATATGGATCAGCTTTGCTCGGATCCCCCCTAAGGCTGCTCCTCTGCAGGCTCTCAGCTCCAAGGCTCTCAGCCTTTGCTCCTCCCAGAGCTGCCCCAGGCCCCTCAGCCTTTCTCCATCCTCCCCTGGACTCTCTCCAGCACTTCCCAGGCTCTATTCAACTGGGGAGCCCAGAGCTGGCCCCAGCACTGCAGCTGTGGCCTCACTTATGGGAAAGCAGAGGGGGAAGAGAACCTCCCTTGAGCTGTCTGCTGGCCATAATCATCTTCATGCCACTCAGCAGACCTTTGGCCTTCTTGGCCATGAGGGCACACTGCTTTCCTGCAAATAAGGCTTGGGTTTATTTGTCTTTATTTTATTTTATTTTATTTTATTTTATTTTATTTTATTTTATTTTATTTTATTTTATTTTATTTTATTTTATTTTATTTTATTTTATTTTACCTTTCCTTTTTTTTTCTATTTTCTTTTCTTTCTTCTCTTTTTTCTCTTCTTTTTTCTTCCTTCTCCTTTCCCCTTTCCTTTCCTTTTTCCTTTCCTTTCCTTT
>VWZE01015212.1:17193-44548 GCA_013396675.1 Eubucco bourcierii
TTATTTTATTTTATTTGTTTTATTTTATTTTGCTTTGGTTTATTTTGTTTTATTTTGCTTTGTTTTATTTTATTTTGTTTTGCTTTGCTCTATTTTAGTTTTTTATTTTATTTTGCATGGCTTTATTTTATTTTCCATTTCATTTTATTTTTATTTCCTTCTTTTACCTTAATTTGTTTTGCTTTATTTAATTTTAATTTTAACTTTAATTTCCCCTATTTTATTTTAATTTGATTTAAATTTTATTTAATTTTAAATTTAATTTTATTTTAACTTTATTTTAATTTTATTTTAATTTTATTTTAATGTAAATTTAATTTAATTTAATTTTAATTTTATTTTATTTGATTTTAACTTTAATATGCCCTATTTTATTTTAATTGTATTTAATTTTAACTTTCTCTTATCCTATTTCATTTTGGTTTATTTCTTGGGTTTATTTTTTTTCTCCCCACATGGATATTGCCAGACATAGAACCAGAGAATGGTTTGGGTGAGATCACCATTCAAGGTCATCTAATTCAACCCTCCTGCTTCCTATCTCTTTAAATTGAGATTTCATAGAATCATGAAATGCTTTGCCTTGGAAGGAACCTTTGAAGGTCATCAAATCCAACATCTCTGCAGGGATATCTTGCACCTGGAGCAGGTTGCTCAGAGCCCTTGCCCAACCTGGTTTGGCATGGTTGCAGGGATTGTGGCATCTCCACATCTCTTTGGGCAACCTGAGCCAGGGGCTCAGCCCAGCAGCTGCTCAATCAAGGCAGGCTCCTGGTTTTCATCCATGGGATTATCCCAGGGGATGGAGATGTTTTCTAGTTGCTTTGAACTTCATGGAATCATGGAATGGTTTGGGTTGGAAGGGACCTTTCAAAGTCATCCAGTGCAACCCTCCCACAGCCAGCAGGGACAGCCCCAACCAGAGCAGGCTGCTCACAGCCCCAAACAACCTGACCTGGGATGGTTCCAGGGCTGGGGCAGCTCCCACCTCTCTGGGCAACCTGGGGCAGGCTTTCACCACCCTCAGTGTCAAACATTTCTGCTTTCTCTGCCTGAATCTCCCTCTTTTAGTTCCCAACCATCCCCTCCTCATCCTGTCACAACAGGACCTGCTCAAAGGTCTGTCCCCACCTGTTTTTCTGAGCCCCTTTAAGTGCTGAAAGGCCACCAGAAAGGGGAAGGGAACCAGGGCAATCATAGCAGGGGTTGGGTTGGAAGGAGCCTTGCAAGGTCATCCAGTCCAACGTCCCTGCAGTGACAAAGAACCATCTGCAACCAGAGCAGGTTGCTCAGAGTCCCAAACAACCTGACCTGGGATGGTGGCAGGGTTTGGGCAGCTCCAACCTCTCTGGGCACCCTGGGACAGGCTCTCACCACCTTCACAGTCAAATCTTTCATCCTTCTCTCCAGTCTGGATCTCTCTCTTTGCATTTCAGACCATCTCCTCTTGTGCTGCCACAACAGATCCTGCTCCAAAGGCTGTCCCCAGAGGTCTGTTCAGCCCCTTTGGGTCCTGCAAGGCCACCAGAAGGTCTCCCTGGAGCCTTCTTTTCTCCAGGCTGAACAGACCATGAGCTTCATGGTCAGCTGCAGGCTGAACATGAGCTTCCAGTCCATGTGTTCCTGGTGTTCTCCTGCATCCTTTCATCTTTTCCTCAACAAAACTGGGGCAAGGAGGCTGGGGAAGCTCTGGGTAAGCTGGGAGAGGGCCTCAGCAGAGCAGCTGTGGAGGTAAAGCCCCAGAGGAGCCTTCAGCATAAAGACACATGTATAAAAAATATTCTTGTGGAATGACTTTGATTTAATACCCACCCCAGGAACCCCAGACAGTCACCTCCTTCCTGTTATGATCTCACATGGGCTTCTATTTCTGGGTGTTCAGAGGAGCTCCTTCAAAGGGAAACTAAACAATAACAAATCAGGAGGTTAACAGAAAACCAGAAATGTAACGGGAATGATGGAGGAGAAACTGCTTGGGCTTCCAGGAAGGCTGGAGGAGGTTCTTCCCTACCAGGATGTGACTGTGGCATACTCAGAATCCCTTTTGTAGGGGGAGATCACCATAGAATCATAGAATAGGTTGGGTTGGAAGGGACTTTAAAGATTAGCCAGTTCAAACCCCCCTGCCATGGGCAGAGACGGCTCCCATCAGCCCAGCTTGCTCAAGGTTTCATCCAACCTGGACTGGAACACCTCCAGGGAGAGGGCACCCACAGTCTCCCTTGGCAACCTGTGCCAATGTCTCCCCACTCTCACTGGCAAGACTTTCTTCCCAATCTCCAGTCTTAATCTGCTCTCTTCCAGCTTCAAACCATTCCCCTTAATCCTGTCACTCCAAGCCCTTGTCAAAAGGGCTCTGCTCTGCCCTGCTGAGACCACAACTGCAATACTGTGTCCACTCTGGGGCTCCTCAGGGCAGGAGAGACAGGGACCTGCTGCAGAGAGCCCAGCAGAGAGCCAGGAGGGTGAGTGGGAGACTTGAGCATCTCCCCTGTGGAGAGAGCCTGAGAGCCCTGGGGCTGTTTAGTGTGGAGCAGAGAAGGCTGAGAGGAGATGTGAGCAATGTCTGTCCCTAGCTGAGGGGTGGGTGTCAAGTGGAGGGGGCCAAGCTCTTTTGGGGGGTGCCCAGCAATAAGCCAAGCAGCAATGGATGCAAAGTGGCACAGAGAAGGTTTCAGCTGCACAGGAGGAGAAACTTGTTTGGTGTGAGGGTGGCAGAGGCCTGGAGCAGGCTGCCCAGAGAGGCTGTGGAGTCTCCTTCTCTGGAGGCTTTCCAAGACCCCTGGAAGCATTCCTGTGTGACCTACCCTAGGGGATGATGCTCTGGCAGAGGGGGTGGACTGGACGATCTCTGGAGGTCCCTTCTAACCTCTAAGGTTCAGTGGTTCTGTGAAAAGTCCCTTCCCAGCTCTCCTGTAGCCCCTTTCAGGTACTGGAAGGCTGCTCTTGATGTCTCCCTGGAGCCTTTTCTTCTCCAGCTTTCACAGCCTGAAGGGTAGATGAAGGCACTACACTGCCTTCAGCACCAACTGCCAGAGCAGCAGCTGGTAGGCTTGGACCTGTTTGATCCAAACTGGCTCATCCCAGCAGGGTGGGATGGGGAAAAGTGCCATGGGACCTTCTCTGAAGTGTTTTGTGGTGGGCTCTGTCCCTGAGTGTGAAGTGTTGGCTGCAGAAGAGTAGCCCCAGAGGGGCTCTGCTCAATGCTCAGCAGGAGCTCAAGGGGCTGGGGGTGTGGGGCGAGAGGGTGCAGCTGGCATTTTATGAATGGTGCCCAGGGACAGCACAAGGTGCAAGGGGCACAAACTGAAACCCGGGAGGTTTCAGTTGAACAAGGAAAAGTTTCTTTCCTGTGAGAGTGGTGGAGCCCTGAAGTTGTAGAGAGCTTTCAAACCCCCTCAGGGCATTGTCCTGCTGGGCAAGCTGCTGTGGGTGCCCTGCTGGAGCAAGGGTGGGGTTGGACTGGTTGAGCTCCAGAGGTCCCTTCTAATCTTTACCATTCTCAGAACCTGTCTTCCAGAGGCCAAACAGACAAGCTCCAATTAAGCATATCATTAAATCTCCTTTTTTCCAGGCTCCTTGACATCTGGATTTGGTTGTGTTTTGGGTCTTTTTTTGTTTAACACAGAAGAAGTGGGCGAGTTGCTTCTCTCCCCACTGAGATAAAAGCAGGTCCAAACAGCTCTTGGCTCACCAAGACCTTTGGGTGCGACACACCTTGCAACCTTGTCTCACCTTGGCAAGCCTGAACGTGCCCCTCTGCTCAGTCTCAGTGTAGAGAGGCTCAGCTGCATCCTGTGAGGTTGACCTCCTCCTGGGTGAGGGTCCAAATGCCCCAACCTCTGCTGGTTTAGAGCAGATGGTCCAGGAGGCACCGCAGCCGTGCCATATGTTGGCCAGCCCCAGGTTGCCACTCCACAATCTCCACTTACCTCCATAGCGCTCATGTGTGCACAAGGATTTTAAGCCTGCAGACAGCCAGGACAACTCAAGGGCTTG
Source organism: Eubucco bourcierii (assembly GCA_013396675.1). Taxonomy (NCBI): domain Eukaryota; kingdom Metazoa; phylum Chordata; class Aves; order Piciformes; family Ramphastidae; genus Eubucco; species Eubucco bourcierii. The sequence goes on from VWZE01015212.1 coordinate 21,193, forward strand.
GCTCCCACTCTGCCAACTCCTGGACATGTTCCTTCCATTGGCTTTTCCTCCTCTTCCTTCATTTCAGCTCCTCCCTCCCCTTCATTGCCAGGCGCTGATGTGAGACAGCTCCCAGGTGTGAGACAGCTCCCAGGTATCAGACAGCTCCCAGGTATCAGAGATGTCACCAACTCACTCTGCAGGGTGTTGAGACCTGCATGCAGACAGGTTGATTTCTTTGAGCATCCTCCAAGCAGATGCCTCCAGTGGGTTGCATTTCTGCCTTACAGCCCCAGGAAGGCTTTGTGGGTGTCATGTCAGGTGTGGAGATGCTCACAGAGGTCCTAGGACTGCCGCATAGGTCCTAGGTCCTATAACCATTGAGCGAGGAAGACACGTTGACACCAGCAGGCATTGTGAAATGGCTCAGTGGTGTGGTGGGAAGTTCAAACAGGTTGGATTCTCTTTCTCTTCCTCCTCCTCCTCCTCCTCAGGCAGTTAATATTGATTGGGTTTATGAATTAACTTCCCTGGCGGAGATTCACTAGAGCCGGAATTGGTCCTTTGAACAAACACCAAGTGGCTTCTGACTCATGGGGTGGCCCCGTGCCAAGGCAGGCACAAAAGCAGAGGCCTCAGCCCAGCTTTGGGAGCTGCCCAGTGTTAAAATCCTGAAGATAACTCTGGGCACACTCTAATATCAGCTGGAGCAGGTGAAAATCTTCTCTGCCTACCCAGCTCTGGGAGCCGCCCAGTGTTAAAATCCTGAAGATAACACTGGGCACACTCTAATACCAGCTGGAGCAGGTGAAAATCTTCTCTGCCTCCCCACTTCTGGCACCCAGGACCTCTGCTCACAGAGTCACAGCATAAAGCAGGTTGTAAAAGACCTCTAGGGTCATCCAGTCCAACCTAGCACCTGACACCTGCTGATTAACTAACCCATGGCACCAAGTGCCTCCTCCAGCCTCTTAAACACCTCCAGGGGTGGGCACTCCACCACCTCCCTGGGCAGCCCATTCCAATGCCAATCACTCTTGCTGCCAAGAACTTCTTCCTCACATCCAGCCTGAACCTGCCCTGGCACAGCTTGAGGCTGTGTCCTTTTGTTCTGCTTGCCTGGCAGCAGAGCCCAACCCCACCTGGCCACAACCTCCTTTCAGGTAGCTGCAGAGAGCAATGAGGTCTACCCTGAGCCTCCTCTTGTGCAGGCTGCACACCCCCAGCTCCCTCAGCCTCTCCTCACAGGGCTGTGCCCCAGACCCCTCACCAGCCTTGCTGCCCTTCTCTGGGCACCTTCAGCACCTCAACATCTTTCTTCAACTGAGTGCCCAGAGCAGGACACAGCACTCCAGGTGTGGCCTCACCAGTGCCAGTACAGGGCAGAAGGACTGCCCTGCTCCTGCTGCCCACACTGCTCCAGGCCAGGATGCCAGTGGCCTTCTTCGCCACCTGGGCACACTGTTGGCTCATGTCCAGCTGCTGCCAATCAGCACCCCCAGGTCCCTCTTTGCCTGGCTGCTCTCCAGCCACTCTGTGCCCAGCCTGCAGCACTGCATGGGGTTGTTGTGGCCAAAGGGCAGAACCTGGCACTTGGCCTTGTTAAAACTCCTGGCACTGGACTGTGCCCACCTGTCCAGCCTGCCCAGGTCCCTCTGCAGATCCCTCCTGCCCTCCCACAGCTCCACACTTGCTGCTTGGTGTCACCTGCAGGCTTGCTGATGATGACTCAATTCCCTCCTCCAGATCATCAATGAAGCTATTAAAGAGGCCTGGGCCCAGCACTGATCCCTGGGGAGCACCACTAGTGACAGCTGCCAACTCCTCAAGCAGAGCAGGGTAACCTTGCTATGGGAGAATGCCATCAGGAGAAAAACCTTTTCCTTGGGAGGCAGATGGGCACCACAGGATAACAGACCCCCTTCCAACTCCCTTCCACATGCCACTGGTGCAGTGCAGGACCATAGAAACATAGAACTTTGAGACCTCTTGAGGTCATCAAATCCAACCACTCACCCAGAGCTCCCAAACTCACTGCTGCTGCTAAGCCAGCACCACCAAACCATGTCCCTCAGCACCACTGCCACACATCTTTCGAATCCCTCCAGGGATGGTGACTCTACCACCTCCCTAGGCAGCCTGCTCCAGTGCCTGAGAAACCTTGCTGGGAAGAAAATAGTTCCTAATATCCAACCTGAACCTCCCTTGGCACAACTTGTCATACAATCAGAGATTGCATTGGGTTGGAAGGGACCCCTGAAGGTCATCTTGTCCAACCCCTCCCTGCAACGAGCAGGGACATCTCCAACTAGATGGAGGAGGAGCTGCTTAGGGCCCCCTCAGCTTCGAGCCACCACCAGGGATGAGTTCTCCACCACATCTCTGGGCAACCTGTCACTTGTTGCATGTGAGAAGAGACCAACCCCCACCTCACTCCAACCTCCTTTCAGGGAGGTGCAGAGGGTGATGAGGTCTCCCCTCAGCCTCCTCTTCTGAAGACTGAAGACCCTCAGTTCCCTCACTCACTGAGAATGACACAGCCCTGTCCTGCCACCACTCAAAGGTCTCTGTTTTCAAACAAAATCATAGGATCACAGAATGGGTTGGGTTGGGAGGGGACCCTAAAAGGTCATCCAGTCCAAGCCCCATACAGTCAGTGGGGACATCCCTAACTAGAGTTGCCCCTGCTCATGGCAGAGGGGTTGGAACTGGATGATCTTTGTGATCCTTTCAAATCCTGACTGATTCTGTGATTCTATGAGTCTATTATTCCATGATTCTATGATTCCATTATTTTATTATTCTATGATTCCATGATTTTATTATTCTATGATTCCATGATTTTATTATTCCATGGTTCTATTACTCTATGATTCTATGATTTTATTATTTTATTGTTCTATTATTCCATGATTTTATTATTCTATGGTTCTATTATTCTATGATTCCATGAATTTATTATTCTGATTCTATGATTCCATGATTTTATTATTCTATGATTCCATGATTTTATTATTCTGATTCTATGATTCCATGATTTTATTATTCCATGGTTCTATTACTCTATGATTCTATGATTTTATTACTTTATTGTTACATTATTCCATGGTTTTATTATTCTATGGTTCTATTACTCTATGATGCTATGATTTTATTATTTTATTATTCTACGATTCCATGATTTTATTGTTCTATTATTCTATGATTCTGATCCCATGATTTTATTGTTCTATTATTCTATGATTCTGATCCCATGATTTTATTGTTCTATTATTCTATGATTCTGATCCCATGATTTTATTGTTCTATTATTTTATGATTCTGATTTTATTACTCTATGATTCTATGATTTTATTATTTTATTATTCTATTATTCCATGATTTTATTATTATATGAGTCTATGATTTTATTATTCTATGATTCTATTATTCTATGATTCTATGATTTTATTATTTTATTATTCTATGATTCCATGATTTTATTATTCTATGAGTCTATGATTTTATTATCTTATGATTCTATGATTTTATTATTCTATGATTCCATGATTCTATGGTTCTATGAATCCATGATTTCATGATTGTGTGATTCCATGATTCTCAGATTCTAGAGCAGGTCACTCAGAGCCCCATGCAACCTGAGTTGGAATGACTGCAGGGATGGTGCAGTTCCCACCTCTCTAATGAGTAAGAGTTGATTCTTCTTTTGGGTAGGAATGATTCAGCAGGTTTTGAAGAGGAAAATTGTCCTTTTCCAGAGGGAATTTCCTCTTTCCCCCTCCCCCCTCCCCAACCCTGCTCTCAGTTTCTGGGTGGTTTGTGTACAGTTCTTCAAATCTGCTTTGACATCTCTCGTGGAGAATTTCCTTTTTGGCTGCCTCCTTACACTTTTGTTTCCATCCACATTCCCATACAAGGATACTGGGGAACCAAACTGCTTCCATCTCTCACAGCCTGCAAAGAGCCCTCCTGAGTGTCACAGCTGGAGATCACACAGGGTGAGACCACCCCAAGGTGCTGGCTGAGATGAGTCCTCCTCTCTAATGGTGTCAACCACGCTAGGGAAGGGGAGTGTGACTGCTTGTGTGACTGCTTGTCTGACTGCAAGTCCACTTGGTCATGCCTGGAAACATCAAATGAGGGTCACAGAGCACTGGAGCAGGCTGCCCACACAGGCTGTGGAGTTCTCCTTCTCCTGGAAAGATTCCAGACCCACCCAGGCACAATCCTGGGCAAGCTGCTGTGGATAAACCTGCTTGAATAGGGAGGTTGGGTTAGATGATCTCCAGAGGTCCCTTCCAATCCCTACCATTGTGTGGTTCCATGGAGGAAGGTGGAAAGCACAGAGACAGTGATGGAAAAAGGAGACAGACCCTGAATGGTCCTTCCATGAGGAATATGGCAGGAAGAAACACCTAAAGCAAATGGAAAACCTCTAGCAGAAGTGGGACCACCATCAGTCTGACCTGTTGGATGGCAGCAAAGGGGAAAAAGACCTGGGGGTCCTGGTAGCTGGGAGGTTGAGCATGAGGCAGCAATGTGCTCTGGTGGCCAAGAAGGCCAAGGGCATCCTGGGGTGGGTTAGAAGAGCTGTGGGTTAGTGGGTCCAGAGAGGTTCTCCTGCCCCTCTACTCTGCCCTGCTGAGGCTGCATCTGCAATATTGTGTCCAGTTCTGGGCTCCTGAGTTCAAGAAGGAGCTCAGGGAAGTGCTTGAGAGAGTCCAGCACAGAGCCACAAAGCTGCTGCAGGCAGTGGAAGATCTTTCTTAGGAGGAGAGCCTGAGGAAGCTGGGGCTGGGAGCTTGGAGGAGCCTGAGGGCTGCCCTCATTCATGTTGCTAAAGATGTGCAGGGTGAGTGCCCAGAGGCTGCAGCCAGGCTCTGCTGGGTGATGCCCAATGCCAGGCCAAGGGGCACTGGGTGGAAGCTGAGGCATAGGAAGTTCCATGGAAACAGGAGGAGGAATTTTTTCCCTGTGAGGGTGCAAGAAGCTTGGAACAGGCTGCCCAGGGGGGTTGTGGAGTCTCCCTCTCTGCAGATATTGAAGAACCATCTGGATGTGTTCCTGTGTGATCTGCTGTAGGTGATCCTTCTCTGGCAGGGGTCTTGGACTAGATGAGCTTTGGAGGTCCCTTCCAGTCCCTGACCTTCTGTGCTTCTGTGATCACCTTGGGCCATGGAGTCTTTTTGCATGGAGCCACTCTCAGCTCAGCTGGACCTGATGCTGCAGGAGAACGCAAAGTGAGCCAAAGCCTCCATGAGAATTTCCATGGCCCAAACCAGGAGGGAAAAATCTCTTCTTGACCCCCTCAGCCTCTCAGCAGTTATGATCTTAAGCAGACAACCAATACTTGTTTAGTATGATTCAAGCCTTCAAGAGACCTGCACCATGTCTGTGTCCTCATCCTTCCTTTCTGCTCCCTCCTTGTGATCAGTCCTGGTCACTTGAGAGAGAAGAGGCAAGTGCTGGTGGCCTAAGGACACTAATTCCCTTTGAGTTCCCTGCTCAGCCTCCCATAGAGCCTCCTCCAACCCTGCCCATGGGCCCAGGACCTCCATTTCAGCTCAGCTCAGGGCCAGCAGTTCCTGCCCCAGTGAAGCTGTAGGCATCTCCAGCCCTGCCATGACCCTTCTTGGTCATGGGCTCCCATGAATTAATGCTCTGGCTTGGCCCTAGACCTGTCTCATCACCATGAACTTGCCTGGTACTGGGAGCTTCTCCTCTTGGTTCTTCCTCTTCCAAGTCTGCCCTAATCTTGGGGAGTAGTGGAATGGATCCTGGCTGGAAAGCTCCCTATGGCTCCCTTTCCTTTTGGAAGCCCTGGCAAAGGGCAAACTGGTCTGAAACTGGGAGGAGTGGAGTTGCTGCCATCGAGTGGGACCTGGCCAAGATAGAAGAAGCAGGACAGAGGAACCTCAACGGAGTTCAGTCTGTGGAAATGGAATTTCCTGCCCCTGGTGGAGACTAACCTCCAGGACAACCTGATCTGATAGAGGATTTCCCTGCTGACTGCAGGGGGATTGGACTAGGTGACCTTTGGAGGTGCCTTCCAACCCAAACCATGTAACCCCAGGCACCAGTCCAGGATGGGTGCTGAAGTTCTGCAGAGCAAGATCTGGGTGTCCTGGTGGGTTCCCCAGCCCAAGAAGGATATGGACTTAGTGAAGTCAAACAAATCATAGAATGGTAAGGTTGGAAGGGATGGTCATGAAGATGAAGAAGGAAGAAGAGGAAAGGCTGAGAGAGTTGGGACTGCTGAGTTTGGAGATGAGAGGGCTGGGAGTGGATCTTGTCATGTCTGTGGATGAGATGGGAGTAAAGAAATTGCAGACAGGCTCCTCTGAGTGGTGCCCAGTGCCAGGACAGGAGGCAAGGGGCACACATGGGGTCACAAGAGAGGTTGTTTAAGCTGGAGGAAAGATTTTTTTTTTTTGCTACTGTGAGGTTGGTCGAGCCCTGGCACAAGTCACCAGCTGAGGCTGTGGACTCTACATCTTTGGAGATGCTCAAAAACCTCACCTTGATGGGACCCTGGGCAGCCTGCTCCTGGTCACCCTGCCTGGGCATGTGGGCACACCAGATGGTCTTCAGAGCTGCCTGCCAGCCTCAGGCATTCTGTGAAAGGTGAAGGACACCTCCAGGATACAAACCCTGTCCATTAGTGTGGTATGGGGAGAGGCTCTCCTGTGCCCCAGAGGTGATTAGGAAAGTCCTTGAAGCCACAAGTATGAGGGCAAGCCTGTGCCAGGCTCTGTCTGCTCCTTTTCTAGGTGGAGGTGCTGCTAGTGCCAGACTTTTCCAAGCCCTTCTTCTGCAAGGCTTTCTCCCACCCACCACAGTGCACAGTAGGGGCTGCATCACCCTGAGTGAGGACACCATGAGCTCAGTCACCCTCCCCCTTGCAGCCCACTGCATCCCAGGCAGCTTCCAGATGCAGAGGGGAGGATGTGCACCATGTGTTTGTCATTAGATCAGAGAGAGAAGCTCTCTGGCTGGAGCAGATGAACTCCTGTCCTTGGAAGCAAGTGCAGGAGAGCAAAGCCAGATGTTAGCACAGCTGGCAGGGATGTCAGTGCTCTGGTGAGGCAAGCAAGGAGAGGGTGGGGCTGCTCCTGGAGGAACACCTGGGCACAGGGGCTGCTTGAATCCTAGAATGGTAGAGACCTCTGGAGATCAGGGAGTCTCATGGCTACTCCGCACTGGTGAGACCCCACCTGGAGTGCTGCAGCCAGTTCTGGAGCTCCTGTTACAAGAGGGATGTGGAAATGCTGGAGAGTGTCCAGAGAAGGGCCATGAGGATGAGCAGAGGGCTGGAGCTGCTCTGCTATGAGGACAGACTGAAAGAGTTGGGGCTGTGCAGTCTGGAGGAGGCTCCCAGGTGACCTTCTTGTGGCCTTGCAGTGTCTGCAGGGGGCTACAAGAAAGCTGGGGAGGGACTTTTTAGGTTATCAGGTAGTGACAGGGCTGGAGGGAATGGAGCAAAGCTGGAGGTGGGGAGATTCAGATTGGAGGTGAGGAGGAAGTTCTTCAGCATGAGAGTGGTGAGAGACTGGAATGGGTTGCCCAGGCTTGAGGCCCCATCCCTGGAGGTGTTTAAGGCCAGGCTGGATGAGGGTTTGGAACTGGATGATCCTCGTGGTCCCTTCCAACCATGACTGATTCTATGATTCTATGGCACCTAACTATCCACCTCCTTCTCTGCAACACCCAGAGCCCCAAACATGTGCAAATCACATCAGAGAATCACCGAATCATNCCTCACTGTAAAGAACTTCCTCCTAACATCCAGTCTAAATCTCCCCTCTGCCAGTTCAAACCCATTGCCCCATGTCCTGTCATTGCAGGACCATCCAATCCGAATCTCCCTATTTCTGGTTTTGCTCCATTCCCCCCACTCCTATCACTGCCTGACACCCTAAAAAGTCCCTCCCCAGCTTTCTTGTAGCCCTCTTCAGATATTACAAGGCCACAAGAAGGTCCCCTTGGAGCCTTCCCCTCTCCAGACTGCACAGCCCCAACTCTCTCAGTCTCTCCTCATAGCAGAGCAGCTCCAGCCCTCTGCTCATCCTCCTGGCCCTTCTCTGGACACCTTCCAGCACCTCCAGACCTCTCCTGTCCCAGGGGCTCTAAAAGTGGATGCAGTTAGAGATGAGTCCCTTTCCAGTTGTTTTGGAGAGGCAGCACAGGCACAGTTGACCAGCTGCGGGAAGCAGCTACAACCCTCCTGACAGAGCCCACGTGGACATTCACCCTAGATGCCTCCTTTTGGTTTGAAGAGTCCAAATGACCTCCAGAGGTCCCTTCCAACCCCTAACATCCTGTGATCCTGTGAATGTGTTTGCAAAAAGTCCCTGTCTAAGTCTGGAGGCTGCTTCTGTAGACCACAGGGAGAACCAAGCTGTCTCTAGAAGATGACTCTCCTTGCACCTTTGAGGATGGCATCAGCTGTCTTTTGGAAGTGCCCTACCTCTGTGATGCTTGGGAGTCCTCTCACACTCCCACAGCTGAAATTTCCTGCTGAAACCAGGCCACAGGAATCCCTCTTTCCCCAGGAGATGCATCCATTCTGGAACAGTTTACCCAGAGATGTGGTTTGGGTCCCTATCCCTGGAGACAGTCAAAGTCCAACTTTAACGGGGCCCTGAGCAACCTGATCCAGTAGGAGAGGTCCCCACTGAGTGCAGGGAGGTTGAACAAGGTGGTCTTTGAGGGTCCTTTCCAACACCATGCAAACTGGGATTACCCAGGAGCTTTGCCAAGGGAGCTTTACCACCCTGGCCACCTTAAAGCTGTTCTCCAGGACATGGAAAACATTGACCTTGAGGCTTTGGAGAAAAGCAGGTCCCTGTTCCCACAGATGTTCTGGAGAACATCTCATGTTTGCTCAAGACCATTTCATGTTAACTCAGACCATCTCATGCTCACTCAGAACCTTCTCATGTTCACTCAGGCCATCTCATGCTCACTCAGACCATCTCATGTTCACTCAGACCATTTCATGTTCACTCAGACCATCTCATGTTCACTCAGAACCTTCTCATGTTCACTCAGACCATCTCATGCTCACTCAGAACATCTCATAGTCAGAGAAAGCAAGATGAGGATGAGGACAGACTGAAGAGTTGGGCAAAGAGTAACCTATTGAGATTCAAGAAGGATAAGAGTCCTGCACTTGAGAAGGAATGATAAACTGCACCACTGCAGGTTGGGAGGTGATCTGCTGGAGAGCAGCCCTGTGGACTTGGGAGTGTTGTTGGACAACATCCATGGCACAGCAATGTGCCTTTGTGGCCAAAAGGCCAATGGGGTCCTGGAGGGCATTAAGAGGAGTGTGGGCAGCAGATCCAGGGAGGTTCTCCTCCCCCTCTACTCTGCCCTGCTGAGACCTCACCTGCAATATTGCATCCAGTCCTGGGATCCCCAGGTCAGGAGAGACAGGTATCTGCTGGAGAGAGTCCAACAGAGAGCTACAAGGATGCTGAAGGGGCTGGAGCAGTGCCCTGTGAGGAGAGGCTGAGGGACCTGGAGTTGTTTGGGTTGCTGAAGAGAAGACTGAGAGGGCATCTAAGCAATGTTTGTAAATATCTGAGGGCTGGGGGTCAAGAGGGAGGGGACAGACTCTGCTCAGTTGTGCCTGGGATAGGACAAGAGGCAATGGATGGAAACTCCAGCACAGGGAGTTCCACCTCAGCATGAGGAAGAACTTCTTTAGTGTAAGGGTCCCAGAGCCCTGGCACAGGCTGCTCAGAGAAGTTGTGGAGTCTCCTTCTCTGGAGCCTTTGCAGCCCTGTCTAGATGTGTTCCTGTATGACCTGAGCTGGATTCTCTGGTCCTGGTCTGGCAGGACTTAGTGGCTGGATGATCTCTGGAGGTCCTTCCAGCCCCTAACATCCTGTGAGCCTGTGACAGAGCAGGGAGGATGGATGTGGCACATAGATCTGTCCCCACCACAAAAAATCATCCTTCTTTGCTTTAGCTATTTCCACCCATGGCTCCTGGGTGGTTGCTGTCACTGCTGACAGTGATCTTCCTTGGCTGGACCAATGTAATCCCTGAGCTTGGAAGCTGATGGCTTGGGTGAAAAGCTGAGCACCAGGAACCAACAGCTGAGGTCAAAGCAAGTGAAGTATTGGGCTGGTGAGAAACTACTCAGTGAAGAGAAGGTTTATGGCATGAAGATCCAACGTTTTTCTTGCCTTACTTTCTTCTTCCTGTCCCCCCCAGGGCATCTCACACCTTATCCCTACCACAGGTGTGAGGTGAAGCAGGGAGTAGAGCAAGGAAGGTGGCTCCACTTGGGAGAACAAAAGGGATGAAGCTCAATGCTTTCCTGGGAGGTGCTCAGAGAAGATGTGATGGTCAAAACCCACATGGCTCTGGGCACAAAGTGTCACCAGTGCTTGGGCACCAGCATCAGGCAGTTTTGGAGGACACAGAGTCTCACCAGTCACCTGGTTCCCATAGAGCTGTGCTGCCCGAGGGACTTGCAAGGGGGATCAGGCAACACCAAATGTCCTCAAAGTCGGTGACACAGCCAGGATGGACCTCACAGCAGAAGGTTTGGAACTAGATGATCTTTAAGGTCAGCCCAATCTATGATTCCATCAACCAAGAGAAATTCTTAAATGAGGTGAAGTCCAAGCCAAGCTGTCTACTCCAGCTCCTTGCCCTTGCTACTGCAGTGAGGTTGAATTTCTGAGGGCCTTGAGCAGCTCTAATCAGCCTCTCCCTTAGCCCAAACAGTTCCATTCCCACCAGTCGCTGGCTCCAGTCTGTGTCTGCCCTCCAGGGTTGCTCAGTTCAGTGCCTTGGGGGTCACCTTGCACCTTTCACCCACTGCAGATAAGGGCAGAGAACCACCAAGCCCTGCACTACCTCATGCATGAAAGGCTACAGGGCCTCCTGGCACACCTCTCCCATCCCTCCCAGGGCATCCAGACTGAGGCAAAGTGGCTCCCAGTACAACACCAAGAGAAAAACCCAGAGGAAGATGGGTGCAACCACATCCTTACCACCTGGGATCTCCTCTTCATGCCACCACACTCACCCAGCCTGCAAAACTGGCTGGCAGGGATGTCCTGCCAGGGTAAAAGTGTTCCCAGGTTAAAAGGGGTCTAGTTTAAAAACACTCCCAGGTTAAAAGTGTTCCCAGTTTAAATGTGCTCTCAATTTAAAGGTGCTCCCAGTTTAAAGGTGATCCCAGTTTAAATGTGCTCCCCATTTAAAAGTGCCTCCAGTTTAAAAGTGCTGCCAGTTTAATGTGCTCCCAGGTTAAAAGTACTCCCAGGTTAAAAGTGCTCCCAGTTTGAAAACACTCCCACTTAAAAAATGTTCTGAGTTTAAATGTGCTGCTAGTTTAAAGCTGGTCCCAGTTTAAATGTGCTGCTAGTTTAAAGCTGGTCCCAGTTTAAATGTGCTGCTAGTTTAAAGCTGGTCCCAGTTTAAATGTGCTGCTAGTTTAAAGCTGGTCCCAGTTTAAATGTGCTGCCAGTTTAAAGTTGGTCCCAGTTTAAATGTGCTACCAGTTTAAAGCTGGTCCCAGTTTAAATGTGCTACCAGTTTAAAGATGGTCCCTGTTTAAAGGTGATCCCAGTTTAAAACTGGTCCCAGTTTAAACGTGCTGCCAGTTTAAAGGTGATTCCAGTTTAAAGGTGCTGCCAGTTTAAAGCTGGTCCCAGTTTAAATGTGCTGCCAGTTTAAAGTTGATCCCAGTTTAAATGTGCTGCCAGTTTAAATGTGCTCCCAGTTTAAATGTGCTGCCAATTTAAAGGTGATCCCAGTTCAAAGGTGATGCCAGTTTAAAGGTGATCCCAGTTTAAATGTGCTGCCAGTTTAAAGCTGATCCCAGTTTAAAGGCGATCTCAGTTTAAAGGTGATCCCATAAAAGAGTTCCCAGTTTAAATGTGCTCCCAGTTTAAATGTGCTGCCAATTTAAAGGTGATCCCAGTTCAAAGGTGATGCCAGTTTAAAGGTGATCCCAGTTTAAATGTGCTGCCAGTTTAAATGTGCTCCCAGTTTAAATGTGCTGCCAATTTAAAGGTGATCCCAGTTCAAAGGTGATGCCAGTTTAAAGGTGATCCCAGTTTAAATGTGCTGCCAGTTTAAATGTGCTCCCAGTTTAAATGTGCTGCCAATTTAAAGGTGATCCCAGTTCAAAGGTGATGCCAGTTTAAAGGTGATCCCAGTTTAAATGTGCTGCCAGTTTAAATGTGCTCCCAGTTTAAATGTGCTGCCAATTTAAAGGTGATCCCAGTTCAAAGGTGATGCCAGTTTAAAGGTGATCCCATTTTAAAGGTGATCTCAGTTTAAAGGTGATCCCATAAAAGAGTTCCCAGTTTAAATGTGCTCCCAGTTTAAAAGTGCTGCCAGTTTAAACGTGCTCCCAGTTTAAAAGCACTCCAAGTTTCAAAGTGCTGGCAGTTTGTGAGTACAAGGAGAGTGCCTGGGGGGAGATAAGGGTCAGGACAGGCAGGGAGCTGGGCTGAGATAAGATGCAGGACAACAACTATCAGCAGAGCCTTGCCAGGCTGCGAAGCATGGAACTGTTTCAGCTCCCTGGAGTCACATCTAGGGTCAAGTGACCCTGGGAGATAGGAGAGGGACACAGGCTGTCAGCCTTGGAGGCATGGACACATCCTGCCCCTCTGGGAGCAGCTCCCCAGCCATGGATGTTTTCTCTGCTGCTCTTTGGGTCCTTGGGGTTAAAAATCACCATTAGAAAGACCTGACTTTTGGATGCATTAGAAAGGATGTGCACCACAGCCTTGGTCAGGAGATGGTAGGAATTAGGATGAAATGGTGTAAGGAAGGAGGAGAAGGACCTCTGAGTCCTGGTGGACCACAGGATGTCCATGGGCCAGCAGTGTGCCCCCTAAGACAAGAAGCCCAGTGGCATCCTGGGGTGCATTGAGAGGAGCGTGGCCAGCAGGTTGAGGGAGGTTCTTCTGCCCCTCTGCACTGGTGAGGCCTCATCTGGGGTGCTGTGTCCAGCTCTGGGCTCCCCAGTTCAAGAGAGACAAAGTGCAGGAGCACTAAGGTGATGAGGAGGCTGGAACATTTCTCCTAGGAGGAAGAACTGGGAAAGCTGAGGGGTGATAAGGTTGGAGAAGAGGTTGAGAGGGGACCTTATTGATACCTATAAATCATAGAGTCACAGAATGGTCTGGGTTGAAAGGGGCCTCCAAAGGTCATCCAGGCCAAGCCCTTCTGCAGTCAGCAGAGGTATCCCCAGCTCGATCAGGTTGCTCAAATATCTGATGGGTGGTTGTCAGGAAGATGGGGCCAGACCCTTCTCAGTGGTCCCCAGTGGCAGGACAAGAGGCAAAAGGCATAAACTTGAACACAGGAAGCTCCATCTAAGCATGGGAAGGAGTTTCTTGCCTTTGAGGGTGGCAGAGCACTGAGCCAGGCTGCCCAAAGTGTTGGTGGTGGAGTCTTTGTTTCTGGAGGCTTTTCAAGGCCTGCCTGGATGTGTTCCTGTGTGACCTTCTTTTGGTCATCCTCCTCTGGACTCCATAATCTTCAGAGGTCCCTCTCAACCCCTACCACTCTGTGATGCTGTAAACAGGACCCTTCAGCAGGGCAGCAGCACACCTGGGACCTGCCATGCCCTGCCTCTTGGCACTGACCAGTCCAGTCATGGGGGCTGTAGCTCTCACATTTGTCCTACTAATGTTGTGGGGCTTGGAGCAAAGTGGGTGCCAGGAGGGAAAGGATGGACTTGGAGGAAGCTGTCCCATCAGTACAGCTGAGCACAAATCTATCTAAGGACGAGAAGTAGCTCCCCTGGCCTCATCTAGAGGGTTGTAAGTGCTGACTTCTTCAAACAGTGGATTCAGGTCTCCCTGACCAGCTCAGATGTGTTTCTCCATCTCCCTACAATGGCTTTGAACTGCCTGCAGAACCTCTCCCTGTGGCAGAACGTGGAGACATGGGCAGGAGCAACCACTGCAGCTTTGCCCTTCCTCCTGTGGGACCCAGGCTTAAGCCCCTTCTCCAGGTCTCCAGAGCACTGGGGTTGGATGCAATGCCAAGCTCAGGGTGGTTTCCAGTGGGAAATGAACCTGGTCCTGGGTGTTTCCCTTCCTTTGGCCTTTCTTTGCATGCTCAAGGGTCACCTGCCCCAGGTCCTTCTGCTTGCTCCAATGTGCTGCAAACATTTTTCTCCCCCTCCCCCACCTCTTGCTTTCAGCACCACTGTTTGCATCCTGCCTGAAGTGCACTGGGCAGGTCTGAGCATCCTTGAGGAGGCGAGAGCTCATCTCTTGGAGTACTTCACATCTCCCCTGCAGTGCTGGGGCAGCTCTGGAGTGCTCAGCACAGCACAGGCAGGGATCTGTTGGAGCAGGGCCAGAGGAAGTCACAGCCATGCTAGGAGGGCTGGAAGGGCTGTGCTGGGAGACCAGGCTGGGAGAGTTGGGGGTGTGCAGCCTGGAGAAGAGAAGGCTCCAGGGAGACCTTCTAGTGGCCTTGCAGGACTTAGAGGGGCTGAACAAAAAAATCTGAGGACAGACTTTTGAGCAGGACCTGTTGGGACAGGACAAGGGGGGATGGTCTGAAATTAATGGAGAGAGATTCATACTGGAGAGAAGGGAGAAATGTTGGACTCTGAGGGTGGTGAGAGCTTATCCCAGCTTGCCCAGAGGGCTGGGAGATGCTCATCCCTGGCATCATTGCAGGTCAGGTAGTTAGGGGCTCTGAGCAACCTGCTTTAGCTGCAGATGGTTGTTTGTCACTGCAGGGGAGGTTGGACTGGATGAACTTTAGGGTCCTGCCTGCTTCCCTTTCCTTTCAACTCAACAGTGACATTGTCTGGTTCATTCTTTCACCAACACTGAAGCTTGTCCCCACAGGACAACACAAACACTTAAGGCCACAAAGGCCTCCAGCAGGCAATTTCTGAAGATCTGGGGACAAGGCTTGGGATAATGCTGAGCTGTCTGCTGCCTACCCCTGAATTACACTGGCCTCCCACAGCTGGAGCCAGTGGGAGCACTGGAGAAATACCAGTGCCTTGGAAACAGTGCACCACACAGGCACACAAACAACCCCAGACAAAGCCAAGGATTTGTCCTTTCCTGGTCTCCCAAGGAGGATTCTCCCCTGTGGAGAATGGAGATATCCTAGCCCTAAGCTGGGTGAGAAAGGCTGGAGAGTAGCAACTTGGCTGGGGCAGAGTAATCACAGAATCACAGAAACACTCAGGTTAGAAAAGCCTCTCAGGAGCACCAGGTCCAACCCAGAACCCTACCCTACAAGACTCACCCTAAACCATAGCCCCAAGCACCACAGCCAAACCACTCAAACACACCCAGGGTTGGGGACTCCACCACCTCCCTGCCCAGCCCATTCCAGTCCCTCACCACTCTTGCTGGNAGCTTCCTTGCCCTGCTCTGCACTGGCTCCAGCACCTCCACATCCCTCTTGTACTGAGCTGCCCAAACCTGAACACAAGCCTCCAGGGGTGGCCTCAGCAGAGCAGAGTCCAAGGGGCCAATCCCCTGCCTGCTCCTGCTGGCCACAGCATTTCTAATCCCAGCCAGGATGCCTTTGGCTTTCTCTGCCACCTGGGCACACTGCTGGCTCACATTCAGTTGTTTGTCCCTGACAGCCCCCAGGTCCCTTTGTGCCAGCAGCTTTCCAGCCACCCTGCCCCAAGCCTGTAGCACTGCTTGGGGCTGTTGTGGCCCAAGTGCAGGACCTGGCATCTGGCCTGGTCAAAACTCATCCTATTAATGCTGGACCATGGATCCAGCCTACCCAGGTCCCTCTGCAGAGCCTCTCTGCCTTCATTCAAATCAACACTGCCACTCAAATTGGTGTCATCTGCAAACTTACTGCTGACACTCCCTGTGCCTGGGTCAAGGTTGTCAATAAAGATGCTAAAAGGTAATAGGAGCAAACAACCTGGACCAACCTTTTAGTCACATCCTAAACAGTGAACTCAGGTCAGAGAATTGTGGAATCATGGAATGGTTTGGGTTGGAAGCGTCTACAAAGCCATCCAAGCCTCCTGCAAGTCAGCAGGAGACATCTTCAAACTGGAGCAGGTTGCTCAGAGCCCCAACCCAGCTGACCTGCAATGGTTGCCAGGAATGGGCATCTCCCACCTTTCTGGGCAACCTGGGCCAGGTTCTCACCATTCTCATAATAAAAAATGTCTTCCTCACATCTGATCTCCTCTTTCTGATGGTTCCTGAGACTCCCAATCTTCTTTCTTGCTGGTTTTCAGTTGAAGTCAAGCTCAATGGAGCTCTGAGCAGCCTGATCTTGTCATAGATGTCCCTGCTTAGGGCAGGGGGGGGTTGAATTAGATGCCCTCCAAAAGTCCTTTCCAACCCAAAGCATTGGGTGGTTTGAGTGGATTCTTTTCCCTAAGTCTCCACTTGTGTGGTTGATCCCTGCCACATTTCCCACTGCAGCCAGTGGCCATTTCACTGGGACATGTCCCTGTGGGACATTGGTGCTTGGGACATGATAGCAGAGAAGAGGAAGAGATGGTGATGAGACATGGGTCAGAAAGCTCTGCTGTGAGCACCAAGGAGCTTTGAAAGAAAACTGGTGCTCCATCAGCATCTTTAACAGTGGGTGGAGAGGAGCTGCTGGTTGTGATGGGTTTGGTCCAGTTTGCAGACTGGGATGAGCTGGTTCCTGAAGTTTCTGCCCCTGTGAGGGTGAGAGGTGCTTAGAAAATCATGAGGAAAAGTCTGGGATGAGAAGATAAACAGAGAGAACCCAATCATAGAAGATGTGCTCACAGGATCACAGGATGCTAGGGGTTGGAAGGGACCTCCAGACATGATCCAGTCCAATCCACCCTGTCAGAGCAGGGTCACCTAGGGTAGGTCACACAGGAATGCATCCAGGCAGGGCTTGGAAGTCTCCAGAGAAGGAGACTCCACAACCTCCCTGGGCAGCCTGTTTAAAGCACTTGAGTTCCTGAAGGCATCTCTGTTTGATTTTGGAGGGGCCTAATGGTGACTTTTCTAAGCCACTGTGTGATGAATCACTCCTGAGCCTGTTGCTCCATCTGGTCACAACTGGAGACACCAAATGAAGGGAACAGAGCATTGGACCAGGCTGCCCAGACTGGTTGTGGAGTCTCCTTCTCAGAAGTTCTTCAGCATGAGGGTGGTGAGACACTGTTACAGGTTTCCCAGGGAGGTGGTGGAAGCCTCATCCCTGGAGGTGTTTAAGGCCAGGCTGGATGTGGCTGTGAGCAACCTGCTCTAGTGTGAGGTATCCCTGCCCATGGCAGGGAGGATTGGAACTGGATGATCCTTGAGGTCCCTTCCAACCCTGACTGGTTATGTGATTCTATGGTTCTATGATTCTTTGATTCTCTGGTTCTGTGATTCTCTGATTCTGTGGTTCTGTAATTCTGTGATTCTATGGTTCTGTGATTCTGTCATTCTCTGGTTCTGTGATTCTATGATTCCGTGATTCTATGGTTCTGTGGTTCTGTGATTCTATGATTCTATGGTTCTGTGATTCTATGGTTCTGTGATTCTATGGTTCTATCATTCTGTGATTCTGTGACCCAGGGTCTCATGCTGGATGAGAGACCCAAGACCTCACCCTGCCTCTGTCCCTTCACCACCTCAGGACTGTCACTTCAGCCTTTTTCTCCCTCTGCAGCTGTGCTGACCTCTCCTGAGGAGAGCAAAACCTGGTGGGATGTGAACCACCAGGGTCAGCCTGCCCTGGACTTGGTGTCCCTGTTGTTCCTGTGGCTTCCCAGCTGGCACAGTCCAACCTTCCTTGTCCACAGTCAAGGAGGAAGGAGCCACCCTCACAGCTGCCACCAGATCAAAAGCTGTTCCCTCTCTGTCCTCCTTCCCCCTGTGGCCTGGGGGAATTCAATTTTTACTTTCTCTCTGGATTCCTTTCCAAACCTCAGGCTGCAGGCAGCAGTAGCCTGATGGCAGGAAATGGTGATCAAGGGAGAAAGGAGATGGTCTTGTCCTCTGGTCCCCACAAAGTGCTTAGGGAAGGGCTTCTGGGGACCCCCAAGATAGCCACATGGGATTTGAACCTCTTGCCAAGGAGTCAAACGCCCTTATCCTGGAGGAAGGAGGCTGGCTGCATGTCAGGGGTGTCTGCAGCTCCCCAGAACTTGGATTAGATGATCTCTGGAGGTCCCTTCCAACCCCTCCTGTCTGTGACAATGTCTTTGCACTAACAATCATAGAGTCAGAAAGTGGTTTGGGTGGGAAAGGACCTCTCAAGCTCATCCATGCCAACCGCCCTCCCCTGCAGTCATCAGGGACATCTTCAGGTACATCAGGGTTGCTCAGAGCAGCATCCAACCTGACCTGGGATGGTTCCAGGGATGGAGCAGCTCCTACCTCTATATGGGTGACCTGGGGCAGGCTCTCACCACCTTTCTTCCTTCTCTCTGTTCTCAACCTCCCTCTTTGAGTTCCAAACCTGACAGGATGAGAGCAATGGCTTCAAAGTAGAGCAGAGCAGCTTGAGATTGGATGTGAGGAACAAGTTCTGCACCAGGAGAGTGTTGGAACACTGCAGCAGGTTGCTTGGGGAGGTGGTTGTGGCCCCATCCCTGCAGATATTGAAGGTGAGGCTGGACAGGGCTGTGGGCAGCCTGATCTAGTTGAGGATGTCCCTGCTGAGTGCAGAGGGGCTTGGACTGGCTGAGCTTTGGAGGTCCCTTCCAGTTCAGTCCATTCTGTGACTCTGTGATGACTCCCATGGCAGGGAAGTTGGAGCAGATGATTTCTAAGGCCCCTTCCAGCCTAAGCCATTCTCTTCTCCTCCAGGTAGTTCCCTGAGCCTCCTTCTTGAACTGAGGGGCCCAGAGTTGCTCCTTAGCCTCTCCCCAGCCTCCCCTGGCTTCTCTCCAGCAGTTCTTTGTCTCTCTTGAACTGGAGAGTCCAGCACTGGGCACAATACACCAGAGCTGGCCTCACTAGGGCAGAATGGAGGGGGAGGAGAACCTCTTGCACACTTAACCGCACCTCCAGCTCCCCACTTCCTTGCAGCCACAACAGTAGGGTGTGATTCAGTGGAGGGATCACATTGCTCCTTCCTTAACCCTTGCCCCTTTCCCAGCCATGGGACACATGAGGCTTCTGTAAATAGAGAGTGAAAGAGGAGGGAAGAAATAAACCACAATAAACCTCAGTTTAAATAAACCACAAGCAGATATTTATACAGAAAACATCTTTCACAACCTGTGTCAAAAGTGTCACCAGGATGTCTTCAGACACCTGTAGGAAATCCCTCACCCCCCACCCCCAGCAGGTAGGACACGAGCTTGGGGAAACACAAAAGAGATCCTTTTGTGGTGGTATTTAAAACCATCTCATTAAACCTGAGATTACCTGGAGGAGGAGAAAAAGATGGGGGTGTGAGAGGGGGGAGCAGTTTGGATCAGGCAGGGTAAACATTTGCTCTTGCTTGAGCTTCTCCTGTTTTGCTGAAGGTTTTCTCTAGAGGGTTAATGAAGCTGCAAAGTCTTTCCCTTGTTCTTTCCCTACCACCCCCCCACACCCCCCTCCCCCTTCCTCCTAACTCTGGTTTCTTGCAGGCTCCCTGAGCCAGTCCTCCTCCCACACAAGGGCACAGACATTAAGCATGCATCTCCCAGTTGCACAATAACTCCATTAACTCCCAACCAGAGCAAACCCACAAAGCCAGCCCCAGCGAGGAGGTATTTTTCAACTGAGTGGTTGGACCAAAATTTGGGAGGAAAAAAACAGGATTCCGGTTAAAAGGAGGTCAAAACAAAGAGTTTCTGATGGGTTGCTTTTAACCCTTGCCTGGTTTGGGTTTGCTGGTTTCAAAAATCAGAGCCTCAGAGGTCAGAAAGGACCTTTAGAGATCATGGTTGGAGAGCAGCCCTGAGGAAAAGGACCTTGGAGTCTGGGTTGATGAAAAGCTCAACATGAGCCTGCAGTGTGCACATGCAGCCCAGACAGCCAACCGAGTCCTGGGCTGCATCAAGAGCAGTGTGGGCAGCAGGGCAAGGGAGGGGATTCTGCCACTTTACTCTGCTCTCCTCAGACCCCACCTGGAGTCCTGGGTGCAGTTCTGGAGCCCCCAGCACAGGAAGGACATGGAAGTGTTGGAGCGGGTCCAGAGGAGGCCACCAAGATGCTCAGAGGGCTGCAGTAGCTCTGCTATGAGGACAGGCTGAGAGAGTTGGGGCTCTGCAGCCTGCAGAAGAGAAGGTTTTGAGGGGACCTGATAGTAGCCTTCCAGTATCTGAAGGGGGCTACAGGAAGGCTGGGGAGGGACTATTGACAAGGGCTTGCAATGCCAGGACAAGGGGCAATGGGTTTGAACTGGCAGAGGGGAGATTTAGACTGGATGTTAGGAGGAAGTTCTTTACAGTGAGGGTGGTGAGACACTGGCACAGGTTGCCCAGGCAGGTTGTGGATGCTCCCTCCCTGGAGGTGTTCAAGGCCAGGTTGGATGAGGCCTTGAGTGAGCTGTACTAGTGGGAGGTGTCCCTGCCTATGGTAGGGGCTTGGAACTAGATGATCCTTGAGGTCCCTTGCAACCTTACCATTCTATGATTCTATGATCCATTCCAACCCCCCTGCCAAAACAGCATCCCCTATGGTAGCTCCTCCCTGTTTTCCAGGAGAGAAGAAGGGTTTGAGCTCTCATCCCTGAGCCTTGCCCAGTTCCTGCCCTCCTGAGGGCACAGGAGTTAGTGCAAAGGAGCCCTCTGGGCCCCAAAACCTCCTGCTTCGAAGGTTTCCAGCAAGCAAGAGGTTTCCTTGCTATGATCTATCATTCACAGAACCACAGGACCTTAGATGTTGGAAGGGACTTCCAGAGATCATCCAGTCCAAGCCCCCTGCCAAAGGAGCATCCCCTAGGGCAGGTCACACAGGAATGCATCCGGGGGGGCTTGGAAAGCCTCCAGAGAAGGAGACTCCACAGCCTCTCTGGGCAGCCTGCTCCAGGGCTCTGCCACCCTCACACCAAACAAGTTTCTGCTCCTGTGCAGCTGAAACCTTCTCTGTGCCACTTTGCATCCATTGCTGCTTAGTTTATTGCTGAGCCCCAGAACACCAGGAGAGCCCCAGAACAACAGGAGAACCCCAGGACACCAGGAGAGCCCCAGAACACCAGGAGAACCCTAGGACACCAGGAGAGCCGCAGGAGAGCAGGAGAACCTCAGAACACCACCCAACCTCATCAAGCAGGTGTCTGGAGGTGGTGAACACAAAGGGTTGAAGCTCTCTTCCACCATCTACGGGCAAGCAGGATGAAGAACAGCTGCTGGAAAGCCACCTCCACACCACACCTCACTGCAGCTGCCTTCTGGAGCTGCTTGAGGACTTCCCAGAACTCGGGAAGCCCTTTGATAATTGGGCACCAACCCAGGGAAGTGTTTTGGAGCCGAGGGAGGATTTTGCTGCTACGAGAGGTTGTTGCAAACTGCTGCTCCTCCTCTTCCTCCTCCTGGCTTGGTGGTGTGGAAAGGGGGAGCCTGACAGTAGCAGCAGCAGCAGCAGCAGGCTGGGTTAGGACATCTGGGCAGCCTTGCCTGGGATGGGATGAGGAATTTCTAGGAAATGATCCCAGAAAGCCTGGATGAGGCTCAGGCCAGTGGGGGATTAATCACCAGCTGGCACTGGTGCCACAGGAGATGGGCACTCGCTCCCTGGCTGGAGGCATCATCCCTATGGATACTGTGCAAGTCAGGCCCACAATCCTGCCAATTCCCACCCTCCCCAGCACTCCCTCTGCTCCCCAACCTTGGCACATCACCCTCAGGAGCTGACCACAGCGAGATGCCCAAGCCCAGACCACCCAACCGGGAGCCCACAGCTCATTTGGCTAACGGAAAGCAGAGGCAGAGGCATCAGTGAGGAGGTTGCTCCAGGGCCTCTGCTGCTTCCTGGGCAAACAAGGGTGGCTTCTCTGATGCCTGCACCATTCTGAGCAAGAGGTTGGATTTAAGACCTCCATGGATCCCTTTCCTGGATCTATCTGAACACATCTTGGGGGGACTCCAGGCAGACAACTCCACAGAGGTGCCACCAACGCAAGCGACACTGCCAGAATAGGTCCTCTGCTTCCCCATAGGGGCTGGTGGAGGGGCAGAGGTTCTCCTGTGCCCTTCACCTATGCTTGGAGGTGGCATATGTTCCTCTAGGGGCCTGGGAAACCCATCCTGCCCTTGTGACCATGGATCCTGCACAGAGAAAAGAAGGCATGGAGCAGGCTCTGGGGTGTCCGACACCTCCTGGGCAATTTCCCCTCCCTCCTTCAACAAAAATTAAGGTTGAGGAATCCTTTGCTCAAGCATGAACCAAAAGCTCTGGTCAGCTCTTGAGCACCTTCCCCTCCTTGCAGCCTTTCTGCTTGGCCCTGCAAATTGCAGCATGCCAATTCCACAGGGAAGAGGCAACTCCCCCAGGAAGTCAGGAAAATCCCATCCCAAGGTTACCTCAGGCCTGTTCGTTCATTTGGGACTAGATGGACTCATCCAACAGGCCACAGGGAACAGCCTCCTTTGCTGGGGCATTGCACCCACACCCTGTTTGCAAATAGCTGTGCTGGCACCCATGTGGCATCTTGTCCTGCTGTCAGGCTGCAAAAGACATCTGGTCACAAAGCAGGAGCAGGAGGGGAACTGCATCCGGCTGGAGCTGCTCACCTAAGGATCACAGAATCAGGCAGGTTGGAGGAGACCTCTAGGGTCATCCAGTCCAAGCTAGCACCTAACACCTGCTAATTAACTAAGCCACGGCACCAAGTGCCTCCTCCAGCCTCCTTTTAAACAGCCCCAGGGATGGGCACTCCACCACCTCCCTGGGCAGCCCATTCCAATGCCAATCACTCTTGCTGCCAAGAACTTCTTCCTCACATCCAGCCTGAACCTGCCCTGGCACAGCTTGAGGCTGTGTCCCCTCCTTCTGTCCCTGGGTGCCTGGCAGTAGAGCCCAACCCCAGCTGGCCACAACCTCCTTTCAGGGAGCTGCAGAGAGCAATGAGGTCTGCCCTGAGTCTCCTCTTGTGCAGGCTGCACACCCCCAGCTCCCTCAGCCTCTCCTCACAGGGCTGTGCCCCAGCCCCCTCACCAGCCTTGCTGCCCTTCTCTGGGCACCTTCAGCACCTCAACATCTTTCTTCAGCTGAGTGCCCAGAGCAGGACACAGCACTCCAGGTGTGGCCTCACCAGTGCCAGTACAGGGCAGAAGGACTGCCCTGCTCCTGCTGCCCACACTGCTCCAGGCCAGGATGCCATTGGCCTTCTTGGCCACCTGGGCACAGTGTTGGCTCATGTCCAGCTGCTGCCAACCAGCACCCCCAGGTCCCTCTCTGCCTGGCTGCTCTCCAGCCACTCTGTGCNCACTGAACTGTGCCCACCTGTCCAGCCTGCCCAGGTCCCTCTG
>VWZE01015213.1:15229-25238 GCA_013396675.1 Eubucco bourcierii
CACCCAATGTGATCTTTGATCACATTGGGTGATTCTGTGCTCCACAACCTCCCTGGAGGTGTTCAGGACCAGGCTGGATGAGGCCTTGAGTGCACTGTACTAGTGGGAGGTGTCCCTGCCTACGGCAGGGGGTTGGAACTTGCTGATCCTTGAGGTCCCTTCCAAACTTTCCATTCTATGGTTCTATTTCCCATCAGGTAATTTTATGATTCCAGGTTTTGGGGGGTGGGGTGTGTGTGGGGGGTGTGGCTGGTAGTGGTGTTTGGATAACTCCAAGTTTTCTACTCTCCAGGCTGAACCTGTCCTGCCCACCCTACTGACCTCAGCCACCCCTACCTCTAGCTTTGGGGAGTGTGGCGTAGGGGTCAGGGCAGGCTGTGCTTGCTGCAGAGCCATGCCCCTGGGTCACCTTCTTGGTCAACCCACCCCTGGTGCCATCCAGCCCCTTACCTCTGGGCAGGGTGAAGGTGAACTTCCTCTTCTGGAAGGAGTAGATGTGGTTGAGGTCTCTCTGCTCGATGGTGTCGGTGGTGCTGGTGCAGCTCTGGATGACTTTGCCGCGGTTGATGCGGAGCTGGATGCCAGCACCTGAGCCCTCTAGCAAGGGGTTCTCCACGGTGAGCCTCAGGGCATAACAGCCCAGCTGGTTAAACTGAGCACTCACCACCTCAAACTCGAAGTCCAGGGTCTTCTCCTCAGCTTTCAGGCGGGAGATCTGCAGGGTTGGGGGGATGTGAGGCTCCCCTGCCTTGCCCGCCATGGGGATAGGATCTTCAGAGGGACCTTTCTCAGTAGCTGGCACTTTGCAGGTCTCTGCCCTAAAGCAAGGCCTCCTGGGGCAGCCTGGGGTAGTTTTCTGAGCTAAGTCAACTCCTCTGCCCTGCTTTCTCAGCAGGAGAATGCCTGGGGGTGCCTCTGGGTACCTGCTGGTTTCACATCTGCCTTAGGGAAACTCCAAAGGCAGCAAAAAAAAAAAAGAGAAATCTCAGTCTCTGCAAAAGCCTCCTGGGGTGCAGTGAGGAGATGCTGAGAGCTTTCCTGCCCCTGTCCCCTGGCAAGGCTGAGAGCTCTGAAGTGCAGTTTGTTTGCTGGTAACAAACCAGGTAACAAGATGCAAAGTGGTGGCTGCCTTCCAGCAAACAGCCCCAGGCTACCCAGGGTGATGCCTGTGTGCACAGGGCGTGCTGAGGCAGGGTGTGTGTCCCTGCAGGTACGGGAGCTGGTGGCTCCTCGAGTTCTTTTCCTTCAGAGATCCATCACAGGAGGGTTTGCTGCTTGCTGCAGAGCCTCCAGGAGATGTTGGTGTTGCTCTTGAAGCTGACTGATGCATCAGCTTCCAAGCAGCATATGTATGGGGCATGCAGCCACCTGAGTGCCAGCACATTGGGGGTTGGAAGGGACCTCTGGAGATCATCTGGTTCATGTCTCTGCTAAAGCAAGGGGCACCCCACAGCAGCTTGCCCAGCATCACAGTGTCCAGGTGGGGTTGGAATCTCTCCAGAGAAGGAAACTCTACAGCCTCTCTGGGCAGCCTGCTCCAGGCCTCCAGCACCATCATACCAAACCAGTTTCTCCTCCTCTTCAAATGGAACCTCCTGGGTTCCAGTTTGTGCCCATTTCCCTGTCCCTGGGCACCACTGAAAGAAGTCTGGCCCCATCCTCTTGCCCCTCAGCCTTTAGCTCTTGCTGAGCATTACTCAGATCCCCTCTGAGGCTTCTCTTCTCCAGGCTCACCAGCCTCAGGGCTCTCAGCCTTTGCTCCTCACAGAGCTTCTCCAGGCCCCTCAGCATCTCTGTAACATCTCTCTGGATTCTCTCCAGCAATTCCCTGGGCTGGGAACTGGGGAGCCCAGAACTGGACCAAATCTGTGTCCTGAGTAGGGCAGCATAGAGGTGGAGGAGAACCTCCCCTGACCTGCTGGCCACATTGTCCTTCATGCACCCCAGCAGACCATTTGCCTTCTTGGCCATGAGGGCACAGTGCTGGCTCCTGGTGACCTTGTTGCCCACCAACACTTGCAGCTCCTTCTCCACAGAGCTTCTTTCCAGCAGCTCAACCCTCCCTTGAGCTGCAGGAGATTGTTCTGCCCCAGATGCAGGACTCTGCACCTGCCCTTGCTGAACTTCATGAGGTTCCTCTGAAGCTTGCCCAGGTCTGGCTGAATGACAGCACAACCTGATTGGGTGTCAGCTGCTTCTCCTAGTTTGGTGTCACCAGCAAACTGCCTGTGGGTTCACTCATTCCTTCATCCAGGTTGTTGAGGAAGACCTTGTAAAAGACCAGACTGAATCCTGAGCCCTGAGAAACCTCACAAGCTCCAGGTCTCCACCTACACCCTCTGATGCCATGATCCTGACACTTGCTACCTTTGCAAACAAGCCTGAGGCAGGAACTGAGGCCTCTTGAAGGGCCTCTACAACACAAGCAGCTGAAATTACTCCTTGCCTTACACTGCTTGGAGATGTTCACTCACAACCTGCCCAGGAGCTCAGCAGGGCAGGGACTACCCCAGACCTGGAATCTTGCAGCTGTGCTGAGCTGCTGGAGATAGAATCATAGAATGGGAAGGTTGGAAGGGAGCTCAAGGATCAGCCAGTTCCAAACCCCTGCCATAGGCAGGGACATCCACTAGCACAGGTCACTCAAGGCCTCCTCCAACCTGGCCTTGAACACCTCCCTGGGCAACCTGTGCCAGTGTCTCACCACCCTCACTGCAAACAACTTCCTCCTAACATCCACTTTCAATCTCCCCTCTGACACTTCAAACCCATTCCCCTTGTCCTGCCATTCCAAGCCCTTCTCAATAATCCCTCCCCAGCCTTCCTGGAGCCCCCTTCAGATCCTGCAAGGCTACTCTCAGATCTCCTGGAAACCTTCTCCAGGCTGCAGAGCCCCAACTCTCTCAGCCTGTCCTCACAGCAGAGCTGCTGCAGCCCTCTCACCATCTTGATGGCCTCCTCTGGACTGGCTCCAACACTTCCATGTCCTTCCTGTGCTGGGGGCTCCAGGACTGCAGGTGGGGTCTGAGGAGAGCAGAGCCAAGGGGCACAATCCCCTCCCTTGCCCTGCTGCCCACACTGCTCTTGCTGCAGCCCAGCACACAGTTGCTGTCTGGGCTGCACTCACACTGCAGCCTCAGCTTGAGCTTTTCCTCACCCCAGGCAATGCCCCAGTGTTGGGCTGCAGAAGGGAAGTTGGGGCTGGTGGAATGTGGGTCCAGGAGTCCAGGGATGATACTTTTGAGTCACAGTAGCCTGTGAAGGGCTTTTGGTCCAGATCTGCTTTCCTCTCCAGCTCAGCAGTACCCACTCAGGACTGAGCATTTCTGTCTGGTGCAGCTGGAGCTGAGCATCCTGAGGCGAGTCCCACCACGAATATTTTGGGATTGCCATCAAGGAGGTTGCTGGGACCGGCGCAGGCAGGACCCAGGGGACCCCCCCGGGGACCGGCGCAGGCAGGCAGGACCCAGGACCCCCGGGGGCTGGCGCAGGCAGGCAGGACCCAGGACCCCCCGGGGACCGGCGCAGGCAGGCAGGACCCAGGACCCCCCGGGGGCTGGCGCAGGCAGGCAGGACCCAGGACCCCCCGGGGGCTGGCGCAGGCAGGCAGGACCCAGGACCCCCCGGGGACCGGCGCAGGCAGGCAGGACCCAGGACCCCCCGGGGNGACCCCCGGGGGCTGGAGCAGGCAGGCAGCAGGACCCAGGACCCCCGGGGGCTGGAGCAGGCAGGCAGCAGGACCCAGGACCCCCCCGGGGGCCGGCGCAGGCAGGCAGGACCCAGGACCCCGGGAGCCGCAGCCTCCTGCCCTGCTCCTCTCATTGCCTGGTGGCTGCTGGTTCCCACAGCTTTCAGGATGCTTCCAGTGAAACGTGAGCTGGAGCTGAGCTAGCAGATGGCTCTTCTCTAAGACAGCTCCCTAGAAAAAACTCCACATTCCAACCTCTTCACGCTACTGCAAGCTTGGAACAACAAGATTATCCTCGGGGAGAGAGAGTGGGTTGGGGGATAAAACAGCATCTGAGACCCCGGGGCATAAGGTTTGGGCTTTTTGTACCTTCCTGAGTGTGGGAGCAGCCCAGTGATCTTCAAAGCATCAAGTGACTCTGTGCCACATGGCATCCTGGGCACCAAACTGGAAAAACATGGACTGGATGTGTGGAGCTCTGCTGGGTAAGGAATTGGCTGGATGGTGGCACCCAGAGAGTGGGGATCAAGGGCACAATGTCCACCTGCAGACCAGTGCCAAGTGGTGTCCCTCAGGGGTCAGTGCTGGCACCAGTGCTGTTTGACATCTTTGTCAGTGCCATGCACAGAGGAATCAGTGCAGCCTCAGCAAGTGTGCAGCTGGCACCAAGCTGTGTGGCACAGTCACTTGCTAGAGGGCAGGGATCCATCCAGAGGGACCTGCACAGGCTGCAGAGCTGTGCCCAGACCAACCTCAGCACATTCAACAAGGCCAAGTGTAAGGTCCTGCACCTGGGTAGGCACAATGCCAAGCACAGCTCCAGGCTGGGTGGGGAATGGCTGAGAGCAGCCCTGAGGAACAGGCCCTGGGGGTGTGGGGTGAGGAAAAGCTCAAGCTGAGGCTGCAGTGTGAGTGCAGCCCAGACAGCAACTGTGTGCTGGGCTGCAGCAAGAGCAGTGTGGGCAGCAGGGCAAGGGAGGGGATTGTGCCCCTTGGCTCTGCTCTCCTCAGACCCCACCTGCAGTCCTGGGTGCAGTTCTGGAGCCCCCAGCACAGGAAGGACATGGAAGTGTTGGAGCCAGTGCAGAGGAGGCCACCAAGATGCTGAGAGGGCTGCAGCAGCTCTGCTGTGAGGACAGGCTGAGAGAGTTGGGGCTGTGCAGCCTGGAGAGGAGAAGGCTTCCAGGAGAGCTTGGAGTGGCCTTGCAGGATCTGAAGGGGGCTGCAGGAAGGCTGGGGAGGGACTATTGACAAGGGCTGGGAATGGCAGGACAAGGGGAATGGGTTTGAAGTGTCAGAGGGGAGATTGAAAGTGGATGTTAGGAGGAAGTTGTTTGCAGTGAGGGTGGTGAGACACTGGCACAGGTTGCCCAGGGAGGTTGTGGCTGCTCCCTCCCTGGAGGTGTTCAAGGCCAAGTTGGAGGAGGCCTTGAGTGAGCTGTGCTAGTGGGAGGTGTCCCTGCCTATGGCAGGGGGTTGGAACTGGCTGATCCTTGAGGTCCCTTCCAACCTTCCCATTCTATCATTCTTTGATTTCATTTCCCCACAGCCCCTTTTGAGTCCAAAATGCCAAACTGCAGGAATGCCAACCCCAGCTGGGCATTAGTGTGCCCTGAGACGTTTTGGTGTGACAACAACTGCCCCACAGGGCTGCTGTGCACTGCTGTAAGGATCACTTTGCTGGGCAAAAAAAAAAAAACAACCCAACAGACCCCAAAGCTCTGTGACTTGGAATTTCAACCCTTTCCCAGGAAGCACCTTTGGGATCCAGCAGCAGAACTCCATCTTGACAAATGAATTAAAGCACAGGAAGTGGCTGGGGGAAAAAAACCCCAACCAAACCAACAAGCCAAAGCCCAAAGAACCTTACAGGTCATTTTGTTCAGTGTTGGCCACGAGGCTTTGGCTAAAAATTAAGCTCAGCCTTCAACCTTGATTAGTTTTTGCTCTGCCCCACTTGCTGTCACATGTGGGCTGGGCATCTCTTTGGCCAGGGTGTAGACTTCCCCTTCTCTGTTGTTGCCTCCTGGGCTACCTGCAGCTGGTGGGAAGGATGTGTTGGCCCAGGAGCAGGTGGAGAAGGGGGACAGAGCAAAGCTGCCTGAGCCTCCCCTGCTGCCTCCACCCACCCTCCCCCAGTTGGCACCCTGAGGTGTTCAGCATCTCTTTCCCACCTTCTTCAGGCCCTATCTTGCTGCTGTGAGACCTTCCCTCTCCAGCCCTGATGTTGCTGTGTAAACCCTGAGCAGGATCTGGCCACCTCCTGAGCGGTGCAAGGAGGATGCTCTGGCACTGCTGCTGACCCTAAGCTAAAGTCCTTTGTGCCCAGGCTTGTACCAATCCAAGGTCATTGAGGCCAACCTTCTTCTGGTTTTGCCATGGCTGGAGCTAAACCATGGCCTTCAGTAGCACAGCTCTGCAGCTCTGAAAACCTTCAAGGGATGGGGATTCAACCACCTCCTTGGGCAGCCTTTCAGAGCCCCTTCAGGGACGTTTCTCTTGGCATGGCTCTTCCCAGTCTGGTCCCTGCTGCCTGAGGACAGGGAGGCAAATCTCAGAGTTGTTTTGTCTGCAAAAGACATTTCAGATGTCTGAGTGCAACCATTCTGTAGCTCTAGCAAGCCTGGTGCTGAACAATGTCACTCAGTAGCACATCTCTGCAGCTTGGAAAACCCTGCAGGGATGGGGATTCAACCACCTCCTTGGGCAGCCTTTGAGGGCCCCTTGAGGGAAGCTTCTCCTGGTATGGCTCTTTCCAGCCTGGTCCTGGTCCCCCTGCTGCCTGAGGGGAGGGAAGCAAACCTCAGAATCAGAGAGTTGTCCAAGGGGAGGGAAGCAAACCTCAGGGAGTTGTTTTATCTGCAAAAGAACTTTTCAGATATCTGAGTTGAACCATTCTCTAGCAAGCCTGGTGCTGAACCATGCCAGCCAGTAGCACATCTCTGCAGCTCTGAAAGTCCTGCAGGGATGGGGATTCAACCACCT
Organism: Eubucco bourcierii; assembly: GCA_013396675.1. Classification (NCBI taxonomy): domain Eukaryota; kingdom Metazoa; phylum Chordata; class Aves; order Piciformes; family Ramphastidae; genus Eubucco; species Eubucco bourcierii. The sequence continues at coordinate 21,903 of VWZE01015213.1, forward strand.
CCTTGGGCAGCCTTTCAGAGCCCCTTGAGGGAAGTTTCTCATGGCATGGCTCTTCCCAGTCTGGTCCTTGCTGCCTGAGGGGAGGGAAGCAAACCTCAGAATCAGAGAGTTGTCCAAGGGGAGGGAAGCAAACCTCAGAGTTGTTTTGTCTGCAAAAGAACTTTCAGATCTCTGAGTTGAACCATTCTCTAGCAAGCCTGGTGCTGAACCATGCCAGTCAGCAGCACAACAATGCAGCTCTGAAAGCCCTGCAGGGCTGGGGATTCTACCACCTCCCTGGGCAGCCTCTTTGGCTTTTCCCCAGGCTTGCGCCAATCCAAAACTTTCCTTCCCCTGCCCTCGCTGCAACCCCTCCCCCACTCTCCAAAACCCGAGGGATTTGGGGAAGGGATTGGGCTCAGCAGCTTTACACCAGCAAGCAGCAGGCCCTCCTTGCCCAGGAGGAAGCTGAGAGTTTTTTTGCATCCCACGGAGAGGGGAGGAGTGGACAGCAGCATCTTAGTCTCCCCCCCTCTCCCTTTAAATCACAGGCGCAGGAGGGGTGGAGGGAGCAGCTCCAACCCAGCTGAGCTTGCAGGCAGCTTGGGGAAGAAGCCGAAAGGGGGTTGGGTCAAGCTCTGCTTAATCAAAGGGAGAGCAGAGCACGGGGTTGGTTGTTTTTAATTTTCTAAACCCCAAGGTGGCCCCCAGCCAAGGCCTCCTGGCGATGGAGGGGATAAAGTTCCCCGAGCCACCGGCGGTCTCCGCTCGCTCCTTGGTGCTCTGAACTTTGCCTTTAAGCTTGGATGGTCACAGCCACCTCAGGCTCCAGCCAGTGGATGCTTTAAACCCGGCTTAGCAAGGCCACGCTACTCCTGACACCCCTACCCCAAGAAAAGTTGGAAGAAGGTAACTTATAGGAAGTTTTTTGCTTGCTTTTGTTGTTTTTTTGGGGGAGGGTTGCTTCTTTTCTCTTATTTTTTCTTCCTCCTCTCCTTATTGCCATCATTTGGTGCAAACTTAACATGGAGGGGGGAGAAGGGAGCTGAGCTTAAGCACCCCGTGGAGCTGATTGCTCCAGGTTGGAAGTGGCAACTGCAATCTGCAGCCTCTTTGCTTATGGTGAGACAAATCCTGTTCTGGGGGGGGTGTGGGAGCTCCCCCACCCCCAAATGCTTTAAACAAGGATTCCAACTCCCTTTTGGGGAAGCAATCCCTGCTGAGGGGTGTGGGGGTGTGGAGGGGGCTTTATCTGGGTGATGCTCACTCCCCACCAGCATCTGAGGAGCAGAGGTTATGGGGTGGTCATCTCTGAACCCCCACCCCTATGCCAGCAGATGACAGTCAGCAGGGTTTGGTGTGATCTCTTTCATCTCCTTTTCCCCTTCTCTATGCTTGCAGGGCTTAGTGGGGAGGCTTCATCTGCAGCAGGTGCAGGGCCAGGAGCCTACAAATAACCTCCAACAGCTTGGTGGGTTGAAATGTTGAAGCTGCTTTTGAGTTTGGGAGCAGAAAAAGGGATTTTTTTTTTTTTTTTGAGGTTTTTCTGCTGAGGGTGTTTGTGGTCTCCACGGTGGATTTGTGAGCTGCAGGCTCCATCCCGGCAGAGGAAAAGAGTTTGGGAAGAGCTGAAGCAGCTCCCCCTGGCTCTCCCCGAGGAGAAGTTGAGGTGTAGAAGGGATTTAGGGGAGAGCAGGGGTTGGATGGGATGAAGGAGAAGGCTGTCAGAGCAGGATGAAAAACTTCCCCTGGACTTTTGCCCTACCCCAGGGATGAGATTTTTTTTTTTTTCCCCAAGGGGATTGGGAGAGCTGTGGGCTGGGGCACTGCAAGGTCACCCACCACAGACTCTCCTACATCAACTCATCAGTGCCATCAGTTCAGCATTCTCAGCCTGTGCCAGGGGAAGGGTAGGCAATGACTTGAGTGACCTGTACTAGTGGGAGGTGTCCCTGCCTATGGCAGGGGGTTGGAACTAGATGATCCTTGAGGTCCTTTCCAACCTTCCCATTCTATGATTCCCGGAGGTCCCAACACTCATGTCTGGGCAGCTTGGGAGCAGGATGGGATCTTCAACCTGGGCAAAGCTTTGGGCAAGGGCTGGCTGAGAAATCTTTGGTGCTTGGAGAGCTCCAAAGTCAGTGACTGGTGGTGGTGGGAAGAGGTGGGACTGGTTGTCCTCTTGCCCTTCCTAGCTGAGCACAGGTTGGCTGCAAATCAATTTTCTGGTGTCTTTTTGAGGCTGGGATGTTGGGTTTGGTGGACTTTACTATGAGGTCAGGTTGGGAGAGTTGGGGCTGGAGGAGAGATGGATTCAGGGAGACCTTAAAGTAGCCTGCCAGTACCTAGAGGGGGGTACAGGAAATCTGGGGAGGGACTTTTGGCAATGGCTGGGAGTGACAGGATGAGGGGAAATGGCTTTGAGGTGGGAGAGATTGAGAATGGAGATGAGGAAGAAATTCTTGAGAGTAAAGGTGGGGAGACACTGGCACAGGTTGCCCAGGGAGGCTGTGGATGCCCTCTGCCTGGAGGTGTTCAGAGCCAGGTTGGATGAAGCCTTGAGCAAGTTGGGCTGGTGGGAGGTGTCCCTGCCCATGGCAGGAGGGGGGTGGAACTGGATGATCTTCAAGATTCCTTCCAACCCATTCTGTGACTCCAGGACTTTGGGGCTGAAGATACCAGGCCCAGCTCCTGTTGACATGAGGCTGGGCTTTGCTTCTTCAAGCATCAGATGGAAACCCTTTCAAGAAAGGGCTTTGAGAAAACCATCCTCTGGTTGCCATCACAGAACATTAGAGGTTGGAAGGGACCTCCTGGGATCATCCTGTCCAACCTCCCTGCCAAGCAGCATCCCCCAAGGTAGTCCCCACAGGAATGCACCCAGGTGGGGCTGGAAAACCTCCAGAGCAGGAGACTCCACAGCCTCTCTGGGCAGCCTGCTCCAGGGCTCTGGCACCCTCGCACCAAAGAAGTTTCTCCTCCTGTTGAGCTGAAACCTTCTCTGCTCCAGTTTGCATCCATTGCTCCTTGGCTTATTGCTGTGCACCACCCAAAAGAGCTTGGCCCCCTCCACTGGGCACCCACCCCTCAGCTANGCACAATTTTCTTGATCCATCCCACAAAGCCACCCTCTGGTTGCCATCCCACAAAGCCACCCTCAGGGCTGTCCCCCTTGAACCCTGTCCTCTGGGCTGCCCCCCTTGAACCCCCTCCTGTGGCTGCCATCCTCTGGGCTACCCCCCTTGAACCCCCTCCTGTGGCTACCATCCTCTGGGCTACCCCCCTTGAACCCCCTCCTGTGAGCTGCCATCCTCTGGCTTGCCCCCCTTGAGCCCCCTCCTGTGAGCTGCCCCATTC
>VWZE01015214.1:313-49285 GCA_013396675.1 Eubucco bourcierii
AGGAGGGAAGAGGAAATATCTGTGAAAACACTTTTTGAACAAATAGCTGTGCTTTAACTTTGTATTACAAGGTTGCCTGGATACACTGGAAGAGCAGGAATCCTTCTATATATATATTAGCTAGTTTAGTGTTTACTGCTGGAACTTGGAATGTAACTCCAGGCACTATTTACAAATGTTTGGGATGAAATAGTTCCAGCAAACCAAACAAAGAGGGGAGGGAGGGAAATCATCCTCAAACTCGTTTCTGTTTCCCTGATCACGTTGCTATGCATTCTCTAAAATAGTAAGTAGGTAGTAGCTTTAATAAACTGCAGTGGAGGAGAGCAGGAATTTAGAAGGATCCGTGGCAGTGTGAGGTGCATGCAGAGCAGAGGTGCATGAGTGCAGCCACAGGTATGTCATGAAGGATTTTGTAAAAGACTCCCAGTCTGGGTTTTAAATGGGTTCAGGGAAGTACACAGCACCCAGGACTGGGAGCTGGACACCTCCTGTGTGATCCTGCTTGGCCATACCCTCTGCCCCAAGCTCCAGTGTAGTCTTGCAGTGACATGAGATGAGTAATATCTGTCTACCACATACCACCCACTTCTTTGGGATGGGTTGCCTGTGCCATGAAGCATCCTGGCACTATAAGGTTTTAAATGTATATCTGTGATATGTATTTCTATAATTCTCTATGCTTATGGGTGTGAAAGCTGCTGGAAGAGTTAAGTTTTGGATCAGCAAATAGGAGGTTTGTAGCAATTCTTAGTTGCTGGGAGGTTTCTCCTGGTTTCTGATTCCAGAGAGTGTGAGTGCAGCTTTGAGAAAGAATATTCCAATCCATCAAGAATGCAGATTATGAAATGTTTTGAAGGCAGGAGGGAATATTTTTCCCTGCAATTTAGATCTAGGGCACTGTTCTCTTTTCTTGATGGATGGTTTGAATCTTTTTAGTTATGTTGTACACTGTGGAGGGGGAGGTATTCCTGAGTTGAGATATTCTCTTTGATCCTGGCACCACTTTTCTTGGGCTTGGAACTATTTCACTTAAAGTATCTTGTAATCTGCTTTTGTTGATTGACCTTGCTTGATCAGAAGAACAACACATTTTTTCCATCTAGCTCTTGAGTTGAGACTTTCTCAGTATTCACACAAATAGGAAAAAACCTGAGGCTCAAGAGGGAGCAATTGATCTGTGCTGTACATTGTGGCCATGTGTGATTTCACAGTGGATGAAACTCTGTAGCACATGAATTCCTCATCCTCTGAAGCTGCAGATCCCTACTACCTCAGACAGGAGGAGTCACTGTGAACTTATTTTGTTAGTAAGTGATGGCACAAGGTGAAAGATGATAATTCTGCTTGGTATGGGGCACCCATGCATCTTCACTGACTGCTTTGTGGCAGTTTCCTGTAAATTTCTGTGATGTGCTATATCAAGAGCCCCCAGACAGGGAGACTTTCAACTTCCTTTGTAAGACAAACTCAGCCAATACATGTGATCATATTTTTAATTTTGATCATTTCTACTGTGCTGAGGCATATCCCACACTTTTCTGCCTTGAAGAGTTAGCAAGTGGTGTCAAATGCATTCAGTGCAGAGAGGTAGCCCACTTTACCCATCCCTACTGTGGCTGTAGTATGCATGCAACCCTGAACATGGACCTTATGATGAGGTCTGCTTCAGCCAGCAGAAATTCAGATGGAATTTGTGCATGGGCCACAAGTTTTTGTTAGTTTATAGTCTCCTTGTGCTTTCAAGAGAGGAGTTTGCTGTGTATAAAGACTGCTCATGGCTTAAGGGGTTTCTCGCTGTCAGCCTGTTGAAATTAAACCCTTTAAATGTCTGTCATGCACACAATGACTGATCCCTAGATCACACAACTTCCACCACTGCTACCTCCAGTTCATAGACTCATAGAATGGTTTAGGTGAGAATGGACCTCAAAGATCATCCAGTTCCAACCCACCAACATAGGTAGGAGTTGCATCAGAACAGGTCACTCAAGGCTCGTCCAACCTGGCCTTGAACACCTCCAGGGAGGGAGCAGCCACAACCTCCCTGGGCAACCTGTGCCAGTGCCTCACCACCCTCACTGCAAACAACTTCTTCCTAACATCCACTCTAAAGTCCTCTGCCAGTTTAAAGCCATTACTCCTCATCCTGTCATTACAAGATCTGTAAATAGTCCTTCCCCAGCCCTCTTGTAGCCTCCTTCAGATACTGGAAGGCTATTATAAGGTCTCCTCAAAGCCCAACTCTTGCAGCCTGTTCTCATAGCAGAGCTGCTGCAGCACTCTGAGCATCTTTGTGGTCTCCTCTGGACCCGCTCCAACACTTCCATGTCCTTCCTATGCTGAGGGCTCCAGAACTGCACACAGATCTCCAAATGGGGTCTCATGAGAGCAGAGTAAAGGGGCAGAATCCCCTCCCTTGCCCTGCTGCCCACACTGCTCTTGCTGCAGCCCAGCACTCTGTTGCTGTCTGGGCTGCACTCACACTGCAGGCTCATGTTGAGCTTTTCATCACCCCAGACACCCAGGTCCTTTTCCTCAGGGCTGCTCTCAACCATTCACCACCCAGCCTGGATTTGTGTTTGGGATTGCACTGACCCAGGTGCAGGACCTTACACTTGGCCTTGTTGAATGCCATGGGGTTGGCCTGGGCACACTTCTGCAACCTGTCCAGTTCCCTCTGCATGGATCCCTGCCCTCTAGCAAGTCGACTGTGCCACACAGCTTGGTGCCATCTGCAGACTTGCTGAAGGTGCACTGATTCCTCTGTCCATGCATTCTATTCTCTGCTTGTTTTGTGTGTAAAATTGAAAACTTCATTCTTTCAGACTGTCAAAAATGTTTTTCATCAATTTATAGGCTAGAAAATTGTCAGTCAGTGAAAGCTAAATATCTGAACTGGTTGCCTCTGATAGGGAAGCACACCCTGTAAACAGTGTATCATTTATCAATGCTGTGTTTGTGAAAGCAGAACAATGTGCTTGGGTTTTTAAAGTATCTCCTCCCTACGTGCCTGACTGTGTCTGCATATGCTGCAGGCTGGAGCCTCATGTAGAGATACTCAGGATGTCTAGTTATAGTGAGCAAATACTTCACTGTGACATTGTTTACCCTGCATAGCTTTCTGTGCTAGCTGCAGCCAAAGATCCTGCAAGACAGCTTACGAACCAGTTGAGACTCTGGGGTTTTGCTGGTTTATGTTACATGGGTCAGAGACATGAAGAGGTAACCACTCAAGTAGTCAAAATTCTGTTGGCAGACACCTTCAGGGCATGTTATAGAAACATTCAGATTGGAAAAGATTGTAACCGAGCTACCACCACCACTAAACTGTGTCCTTAAATGCCACATCTACACCCTTCTTGAACACCTCCAGGGATGGCAACTCCACCACCTCCCTGGACAACCTATTCCAACACCTCACCATTCTCTCAGTAAAGAACTTTTTCCTAATGTGCAATCTAAACCTCCCCTGGCACAACTTAAACAAGTTTCCTCTTGCCCTGTCTCTAGTTACTTGGGAGTAAAGACCAACACCATCCTCACCCCAATCTCCTTTCACAGAATTAACCAGGCTGGGGAAGATCTTTGAGATGATCAAGGCCAACCTAGAGAGCAATAAGATCTCACCTTAGCCTTCTGTTCTCCAGACTAAACAACCCTGGTTAATGCTGCAGAGCAGGGAAATGTAGGCATTAGAAAAGGTGATCAGAAGGTCTTGCAATGACAGGACAAGAGGCAATGGGTTTGAACTGGCAGAGGGGAGATTTAGACTGGATGTTAGGAGGAAGTTCTTTCCAGTGAAGGTGATGAGGCACTGGTACAGGTTGCTCAGGGAAGTTGTGGCTGCTCCCTCCCTGGATGTGTTCAAGGCCAGATTGGATGAGGCCTTGAGTAACCTGTCCTAGTGGGAGGTGTCCCTGCCTATGGCAGGGGGTTGGAACTAGATGATCTTTGAGGTCCCTTCCAACCTTACCATTCTATGATTCAAAAATACATACACAGCCTTGCAGGGTATTTATTCCTAGGGGCATTGGAACACTGCAGTTTGTTTTATTCTACATAACAGAGTGTTTAGATGAAGGAATTTTGGGCACTACCAGCACAGGTTTAAAAAGCTGTGAGCAGGTTAGGGGAATGATCAGGCAAAAGGTGCACTGGTAGGAAACAGAGCACATAGGCTCCCGTTCAATGCTTGGGCAATAACTTTTAGTTATATTCTGCACTTCAAATTAATTGTTTGCTCTGATCTGAAGAGGTATTTACCCTTCACTGTATCAGCTGAAATGTTTGCCTGCCCCAAAGTTCATATCACCTGGCAAACAAATTCACCTCAAGAAAACTTCAGCCTTAGCCAAGTCAGAAGAAAAAAAGGCACAGAAACTAAGAGAATAGAAAAGGAACGTGTCTGGGAGAACGCAGGAAAGCATCCTGTGTGTTAGCCAGTGAATCTTAAACAATATTCACTTCTTAGCAACAATGATCCTGTTTTGTTTAACTAACAAAGGATATTGTAAGCAGAATCGTGCATCCAGGGCAGATAAGGTTTGCACCGGGCAGTTCTTTTATTGGCCTAACATTTGGGAATTCATTCAGATTTAGCTATGGGACACGAATTATGCATATTTGCTTCTGAGGCAGAGGTTAGACATAGGGCTCTCGGTAATTTTCCAGCTCCTTGCTAAATTTAAATCTTAATAGAATGAGGCCCAGCCTGTCACCTTTACGTTTTCATGCCAGTCCTAGTGGAGTGAGGAACCAAAGGGTAGAATTTAACCTGTCTCTTCCCTTCAATAGAAGAGTAGCACTTTTGTGTTTGTGTCTCTTTTTCCACTTAAGATCTCAAAGCATGTGAATATTTTCTTTATGTCCATGGGAAACCAGTGCATGGAGCAATTCAGTCACTATTCAGCCTATAATGTCAAAGCAGCAAGCTGGTTTGTTGCACCCCACATAATGAATTTCAGGAACACATCCTCTGTGAAGTCCTGCATTAAAGTACTGTGAAACCCTCTAAAGAAGAACAAACTGAGAGGAAAAAAAAAGTGTTGAGTGATAGCTGACCTGCAGCAAGGCTGAGGATAAGTCCTGGGAATCCTGGATCTCATCCCCATATCAAATTGATTTGACCAGTCATTTCCCTTGCTAAGGTAATTTCTTTCAAAGTGTTTTAATTGTCAGCTAAAAGTCACCCCTGGATCAAATTTCTGGTTTGATCTCAGCTGTCTGAGGTCTCCTTCAGTCCTGCTGCACTGCACTGTTGTCACTGCCAGTCTAACAGACTGCATTGTGTTGAAAAGGACCCCCAAAGGTCACCCTGTACAACCACCTTGCAGTGAGCAGGGACATCTCCAACTAGATCAGGCTACCAGGGTCACATCAAGTCTGGTCTTGAATACCTTCAGGGACGAGGCCTCAACCACATCTCTGGGCAGCCTGTTCCAATATTTTACCACTCTCATAACTTCCTCTCTGTGTCCAACCCAAATCTACTCCACTCCAGTTTAGAATCATTGCCCCTCATCCTGTTACAGCAAGCCCTTCTAAACAGTCCTTCCCCAGCCATCCTGTAGGACATCTTCCAAAGTTGAAAAGGAGTTATAAGGTCTTCCTGGAGCTAAACAGCCCCAGTGCTGTGCTACAACTGCTCCACTTCAGCCCCATACAGAAGAGTATGGACTTAGTAGAGTGGGAAGTTAAACTTTGTCTCTTGAAACTTCCTCTCAGTCTCATAGTTCAGGGGCAGGAAGATAGCATAAATCTTGCCAGGTTCTTGTGGACAATGGAAGCCATTTCTATCAAAAAAGAAATATAAAAGCACTCTCTATATCTGTGCTCACTGGCTTAAATAAGGAGTGACATTCATTCCTTAGTAATCAGGGAAATGAAATGAAGGGAAGAGGACAGAACATAAGGCTGTAAATTTAGTTATGGAAGTACTGTATTAAGTTCCTGGATTATGCACACAAGAAGGATATGTCTTTCAGGGAAAAATAATCCCTTTTAGCTTGTCAGTCTTGATGGTGAGAATTCTCTAAATGATGAATTTTCTTTGGTATCTAAGTGAATGCCACACAGCCAATTTTATTGAGTCATACTTGGACCCACACCAGAATTTCCAAAGCCAAACTGAAGTGGTCAACCTTTTCCCTAGGTCTCATCCCAGTGCTTTAGAACTGCACCTGTAATCCCTATCCCTATAATCCCAGTCCTAAAATCCCAACTTAATTCTAGGTCCCAGATTGTCTGATAGTGTGGGGCCATGCTTGAAGCTTCAACACAGTATTGGTAATTTTTTCTGTTGACACCAAAACCAGATGGACTGAAGAGCATGAGATGTGTTTGACTGAATTGCTTCAGTTCCTGAATCATCAGCAAAGCATACAGGCAAGCACTGGACACTTGTTTGCTTACCTAGGTATAAATGGTGTCTCTTAACCTGTCTCACAAGGGAGTTGAGAGAATTAGCATTTGCCAGGCATTCGTGGACATGCAGTATATTAAGTATTGAGAGCCAGTTCCTTCCTATTTCATTTATAGAATCATAGAATGGTAAGGTTGGAAGGGACCTCAAGGATCATCTAGTTCCAACCCCCTGCCATAGGCAGGGACACCTCCCACTAGTACAGGTTACTCAAGGCCTCCTCCAAACTGACCTTAAACACTTCCAGGGAGGGAGCAACCACAACCTCCCTGAGCAACCTGTACCAGTGCCTCACCAACCCTCACTGTAAAGAACTTCCTCCTAACATGCAGTCTAAATCTTCCCTCTGCCAGTTCAAACCCATTGCCCCTTGTCCTGTCATTGCAAGACCTTGTCAATAGTTCCTCCCCAGCCTTCCTGTGGGCCCCCTTCAGATCCTGGAAGGCTACTCTAAGGTCTCCTGGAAGCCTTCTCTTCTCCAGGCTGCAGAGCCCCAACTCTCTCAGCCTGTCCTCATAGCAGAGCTGCTGCAACCCTCTGAGCATCTTCATGGCCTCCTCTGGACCCGCTCCAACACTTCCATGTCCTTCGTGTGCTGAGGGCTCCAGAACTGCCCACAGTATTCCAGGTGGGGTCTGAGGAGAGCAGAGTAAAGGGGCAGAATCCCCTCCCTTGCCCTGCTGCCCACACTGCTCTTGATGCAACCCAGGACTCGGTTGCTGTCTGAACTGCACGCGCACACTGCAGGCTCATGTTGCTTGCATGAACTGATAAAGGATGCTGGGTTTCTTCTCTAATCCGTATCTGCTGAACACAGCAACTCTCTCCTGTTTGGCTTCTCTGTCTTCAGCTGTGGGACAGGAATCACAAAGCCTGAACTCTATTCTTAACTCTATTCTTCAAAGTTATTTGCTCTTTTAGAAGAAGGGGTGGGGGGAAGGGGAAGCCTGTGCAGAAGAAACTCTGTGACACTGCTTAAGCCTTGAAACAAACTGCTGTTGAACAGCAACAATGAAAAGTTGCCCTGCAAAAGAAAATGAGTATAGGTCTTTCAAAAAGTGGATCTCTAAGCATAAATATAAGCTCAGAGTGGTTTCCCTAGCCTCTGCCAGCATTAAGTTAGTGGCTTCTGGTTTAGAGTTGAAGGGCTTATTTGAAAGTTTGGTTTTGCTTTTCCAGGTGTATTGAGGGATCTGTTTTATCCTTCCCCATACATCTGTTGAATTTCTAGTATCTTGTGAAATAGCTGCTTTCAAAATCTCATGAAATATGGGTCATTGAAGATATGTAGCAGAGAAATTTAGTTTCAATAGGTCTTCTTACTTTGTCATACATTGTAGAATGGAGTGTAAAAGGGTGAATTTGCAACCTAGCTTTAGCCACAGTCAGCCTTTGCCCTGCTATATAAAGGTTTTCTCCTGGCCCATGTAATTCTTTGCATATAAAGTAAAATGTTTCTTCTAAGTAAATTTCTGTTACCTTTCATAAGCCAGGACTGATTTGTTGGTTTGGGGCTTTTTAATGTTCTCTGGGGTGGGGTAAATGCCCTTTTCTTGGGACAACTGCAGTCAGGCCAGTTCTCATGAGGCTTCTAACTCCCACTGGCATGAACTTAGTTCTACATTGCTCTCTCTGCACTAATGCCTAATGCCTGTCAGAGCTTCTCAACATCATTAACCCTGTGAAAAACCAATTGCAGATGACCCAGGGCATGTCAGGCATTGCTGGATGTGGGGCATGATGTTCTGGCCTAGTGAGAGGTCATTCATTTTTGCCTGCAGAAATATATGTGAAGGCTGGAATGGGAAGGGACAACAGCTGTTTGGTGTGACCCTCAGGTAGGGGAGGGATTTTGGGTGCAGAGGAGCAATGATGGATGAGGCATGAGAAGATAGCCAAAGCATTGTCAGGGGCAGAACTCATCCTGACTTCATCTGGATCAGGATTTCAGTCTTGTATCTCCAGCTACGCAGTACTGTTGACTTTCTGAAAAGCAAGCAAACAAGTAAGCAAGCAAAGGAAATGTTGGCATGACTGGTCCTGGCAATCATGGCTGTTCAGGGCCTGAGTGAGCGAGCATTGTTTAGTTCCAAACATAGAATCACAGAATGGTAAGGTTGGAAGGGACCTCAAGGATCATCTAGTTCCAAACCCCTGCCATAGGTAGGGACACCTCCCACTAGTACAGTTCACTCAAGGCCTCCTCCAACCTGGCCTTGAACAATTCCAGGGAGGGAGCAGCCACAACCTCCCTGAGCAACCTGTACCAGTGTCTCACCACCCTCACTGGAAAGAACTTCCTCCTAACATCCAGTCTAAATCTCCCCTCTACCAGTTTAAACTCATTGCCCCTAGTGCTGTCATTGCAAGACCTTCTAAATAGTCCCTCCTCAGCCTTCCTGTAGGCCCCCCTTCAGATACTGAAAGGCTACTCTAAGGTGTCCTGGAAGCCTTCTCTTCTGCAGGCTGCAGAGCCCAAACTCTTTCAGTCTGTCCTTATAGCAGAGCTGCTGCAGCCCTCTGAGCATCTTTGTGGCCTCTTCTGGACCCGCTCCAACACTTCCATGTCCTTCCTGTGCTGAGGGCTCCAGAACTGCACACAGTATTCCAGGTGGGGTCTGACAAGAGCAGAGTAAAGGGGCAGAATCCCCTCCCTTGCCCTGCTGGCCACGCTGCTCTTGCTGCAGCCCAGCACTTGGTTGCTGACTGGACTGCATGTGCACACTGCAGGCTCATGTTGAGCTTTTCATCAACCAAGACCCCCAGGTCCTTTTCCTCAGGGCTACTCTCAGCCATTCCCCACCCAGCCTGTATTTGTGCTTGGGATTGTGCCTACCCAGGTGCAGGACCTTACACTTGGCCTTGTTGAATTTCATGAGGTTGACCTGGGCCCACCTCTCCAGCCTGTCCAGGTCCCTCTGCATGGATCCCTGCCCTCTAGCAAGTTTGGCTGTGCCACACAGCTTAGTGTCATCTGCAAACTTGCTGAGGGTGCACTGATTCCTCCTTCCATGTCACTGACAAAGATGTTAACATCCCCCATGCAAATAATCATGAAGAAGCTAAAGAGTAACATCTTTAGTTCTTTAGCAAAATTCACCTTCCCTCCAATTTATCAACTGTAATTAGAGGAGTCATTTAAGCCTCTCTCACTGTGGAGAGGTAAATACCATGGTAAGAGGAGAACTTTGTTAGCAAAGGATAGAGGGAGTCTGAAACAGGATTTAGTCATTTTAGGCATAAAGTTAGGTTTTCTAACCCTCTGATACCAGGTAGAGGAGCCTATTTTATTTGTTACAAAGAGCAGTGGGGAGAAAGCACCACCATAATGTTACAGTTTGCTCACTGTAATAGCAAAAGACGGGACTGGACAATCCAGAAGGTCCTTCCAACCCTGTATTCCTCAAACATGTATTGAGTAACAAACACAAAGGGCAAGGGAACTCTGCTGGGTGGAGACAGAATAAATTACAGTCTGTAATTCAACATATGAATTATGATAGGTATTCCAGACCTTGGCTGCTGTGAACTGTCACAAGTTTTGGTGAAGCTGCAGTGGTCAATTTCAGCTGAGGCTTTTCTCTTTGGTGCTTAAAAAGTTAGCCATTTTGTACACATAAAATATATTAATTATATTTTTATTGCCCTTTAGTCTGTTTCTGTCTTATACTAGCCATCAGTTTTACTTCCCTGGAGAGTGTATTTCAGGCCAATAGATTTCTAGACTTCACCATTTTCTGGACAGTAACCCTTCTATTTTTCAAACCTTGGCTGATTTTTTTTTTTCCAGCTGAGCCCCCTTTAGCTTTTTGCAAATTGCTCTCTTCCGTGGCAGTTTTCTCAGCAAGCTCTTGCCAGCCTTTCTACTCCTCCCTCATCCATCTGTCTGTGCCACTCACATGTAGTCCTTTATATCTATCCTATAAATCACTTTTGGCTTTCCTCTCACCTTTTGGCTTTTTTGGCTGTGTTTCTGGCCCATAGCATCCTTGGGAGTAAACTGCACATAGAGATGTGTCCCCCCTCTGACCAAGAAAACTTGCAGTTTAGTTAGCCATGTGTTGTTTGCATTAATGCCATATTTCACTCCAAGCTTTGATCTGATTTACTTTCTACAGTTTATTTAACATTAACATTGTGCAGTGATTCTTCAGTACCTTTCATGTCATTTCACCTTTCCCAGGCATTACTGTTTGCCTACTCACAGATCTCATAGGCTTCATCCCTTGGTTTACAAACTCCTTTTGAATTGTTTTCCCTGCTTTTCCTGTTATTTGCAGCACCTCCTAATTTAGATTCAACAACTGAACTTAATGAGTATGTTCTCTGCTCTCATTCAGATCATTAAGTTGGTCTACTAGGAGCAAAGTGAAAGGATGAGTCTGGAGCAATGTGTGCTTGTGCAGAGGATCACACACATGTAGGACAAAACATGTTCACAGAGAAATTGTTAATACCAATACTTTTCTTTCCTGAGGAGAGTGTTGATGGGATCTAAAGATAGGCAAAATGATACATGAATGCTTAGTCTCAGGTGGTAACTTTTGCAGATAAATTTGGCTTAAGCTGCAATAAATTCATGGCCCTGCCTGTTAAAGCTGTCAGCAAATAGTATGAGGAGCCCAGCCAAGATGTAACACAAGAATGGATTAGCATCTCACAATCTCCCTGGGATAATGCAAACTCTAATCTAGCTGCATTCCTGGGATAGAAGTAGGACATCTGAATGACAGAATGCAGTTTGTCATCAAAGCATAAACCCCGATTAAAAATAACCCAAAGGTTCTTGGGCAACATAAATGGATGTACCAAAACTCCTCTGAATAAGAAATACAGAAGAGATAAAATCTAAAAGATTCTTAGCTGGGATTTGCCATATATTTGGGGTTCTGGACTCTGACCAGACTGCTGCCAGTGTTAAGGAATTGGTGTTTTGATCCAATTCCACAACAATCAACAGACTGCAAGGGCATATTTTATATGTGCAGCAAGTGTCATTTGGAGATGGATTACTCTGTGCCTTTTAAGCACGTGCACTTGGCATATGTTCCATTACTTATGTTCTCCCTAAATAGATCAATAGATCCATTGATCTACTGAACAGGCTGGGATTTTTTTCCTCCTATCATCCTCATAAACAGAGAGCTGGCTGATGACTCTATTACTTTTATTTTGCTGTGTTCTACTTTTAAGTTCTTTAACTTCACCCAAAGGTTAAACAGGTAGCTAATCCAAGTTTCTTTGTTTTTCGCCTGGAAGTTTGTGCTTATATTTTGTGAATGAGGACACATAATCAGAATCACAGAGCCTTAGAATTTGGAAGGGACCTCCAGACATCATTGAGCCCAGCTCCCCTGCCAAGCAGGATCCCCTGGGGTAGTTTGTCCAGGTTGGATGAGGCCTTGAGTGACCTGTACTAGTGGGAGGTGTCCCTGTCTATGGCGGGGGCTGGAACTAGATGATCTTTGAGGTCACTTCCAACCTTACCATTCTGTTCTATGATTCACTCAGGAATGCATCCAGATGGTTTTGGAAAGTCTCTAGAGAAGGAGACTCCACAACCTCTCTGGGCAGCTTGTTCCAGGGTTCTGTCACCCTCAGTGTAAAGAAGTGAAACCTTCTCTCTTCCAGTTTGTAGTTGTTGCTCCTTGTCTTATTGCTGCTGACCACTGAAAAGAGATCGACCACACTCACTCGACGTCCACCCCTCAGATATTTGTACAAGTTGAGATCTCCTCTCAGTCTTCACTTCTCCAAACTAAGCAGCCCCACGTTTCTCAGTCTCTCTTCATAGGGGAGATGCTCAAGTCCCCAAATCATCCTCATGGCTCTTCATTGGACTCTTTGTAGCAGGTCCTTGTCTCTCCCATGCGCTTACTACAGGCACATGTCGTTATCTCACGAGCCACAGCATAAAGACACTGATGTTGGTAGAATATAAAAATCCAAGACAGAGGGAAATGTTGATAGTATGCACGTTGTGGCCTGCTCCTTTTGCTATAAATGAGAGTAGTGAGTGACAATGTGAAGTCATCTGAGAAAGCCCCTGATGCTCTGGATTTTGCAGCCACCAGGTTGCTTTACAACAGTGTCTACCATATCAAAGTCATACCTGCTTTAGCCAAAGGCAACTGATAAGGAAGCAACCCCATGGTCCTGGGTTTGCAAAGGACAAAAATGGCTGGTGTGGGTCAGAGAGATGGTGACCATTTGAAAGACCTAGAAGCTTGCTGGGGTAGCCAGTTAGAAGCAGTATTCCAGGTAATATTAGAAGTCTACGGTGCTGATACAAGGAAGTTAAATCAAGCTGTGTTGTATGACTGTCCAGTGGAAATGATTGAGGACCACTTTCAGTGCGACTTCATAGATGGCAGCAGTTTAAAAAGCCACTGTGGCTTGTTGGAGATTCAAGGGTGGGAACCAAAGGCTTTTTTTTTTTTCATTTTGTGGTTGTGTCAAGGGAAGGATTTGGCAGTAGTCAGGCTTGCTGGAAAATTGTAAAGTGATGGAGACAAAGCTGTACTGGCAACGTGGAGTGAGTTGAGGGAAACTTTCCCTTAGGCTGGCTTTGAAAAAAAAAAAAAAAACCAAAGCAACACAACAGCAAACCAAAAACAAAACAGAAAATAAGTTTGACAGTTATATCTCTATTTTTTTTCCTCTAAAAAGGATTGCCTTTTCCTCCAGAGATTCTGCAAAAGATGGAGGCACAGGTAGCAGATGCTTTGACTGCAATTTTAGAGGTCAAGCTGTCTAACTTGTGATTTTTATTCCAGAATAAGCACCACAAAGCACCCAGCTGCAGAGGCATCGTAAGGTTTCAGCATATCTTGTTTCCTAATTTACCATTCAAAACAGTTTCTCAGGCTGGGGACTGAGTTTGCAGCACAACTGAGGTGTGGAGTAAGAGCTGAAGGGAAAAGCATGGTGTGTTTAGACATGATGAAACAAGTCAGAGCCTCTCCACCTGCCTGCCTGCCTGTTTTTAACTTTCATACTTGAGGAAAACCAAACCAACAACAACATCTAGAGACTTGTATCCTGCAAAACTCCTTTTTTTTTTTTTTTTTTTTTTTTTTTTTTTTTTTTTTTTTTTCTCCTTTCCTGTCCTCACTCAGTTTTGGAGAGGCTGAACTTGACCTTTGTATGCTCTGACTCTAGAAGTGCCAAGCAAGCAGTTCAATAACAAACTAAGTGGAAATAATTATTTTAATTAGCCTAATATGATTACACCAAAGTTTTTTTTGGGGACCTGCTGTTCTGCTTCAAGTAAGTTGTTCAAACTGTCCCAGCTGTACATCCCTCCTAAACCAACACATTATGTAGGAGTTTAGGCAGGAAAAATAGTACTGGCCAGAAAAATGCTTGGTCTACTTCATATTTGATATTTTACAGCAGTAGGAACTCATTGTGAATTGCAGGAGGTTTTTAGCAGGACAGCACATTGGCTTTGTAAACTGTCAACGTGTTCTCCTTGCTTTCTCAAGAAGTCATAAGGTTATAGGTATTTTCTTAACCTTTGTTTCTTGCTTGTCATCAGCAGCTGAAATCCCATCACCACCAGCTAGGGGCAGGAAAAGCAAAGCTCCCCTTTTATTGTGTCCAGGTCATCGGCAGCTATTCAAAGCACCGAAGGCCCTCAGTCAGCATAAATTATAGAGATGAGCAGTGGAGATCAGATTGAGATATGCCTGAACACTTGGGTATCTTTGGTGGTGAAATAGTTGCATCTCAAAAGCTATTTAACTGCAGCTGATTACATCTGCTTTCAATTAGCAGAGGAAATAACTGGCAAATCAGCAGTGTTATTTCCTTCCACAGCTGGGTTGTTGGGGTTTTTTTGTTGGTGGTGGTTGTTTTTTTTTCTTTTGAGGCAGATTTGTATAACCTAACCTACTAGCATATTTTAGCACTAGGACTTGGTATGGCTGTTTCTTCTCTCTAGAGGAACTGTGATTCTTGCTAAGGAAGCACATTTAAATGTAATTAATAATTTACTCTAGCATGGTCCATTACACTTCAACAGATCAGTGTTTGCTACTTGTAGCTAGTGGCTGAGATCAGCAGACATCGAAAGTAAGCAAACTCAACTTAAGAATTTCAGCACTGGATTCATTCCTTGGCTTCTGCCTGTGTGGTGTTCAAGTTGAGACTGAATTTGACTTTCATGTGTGCAGTCCTTTCGTTCCTCCTGATCCTCTAAATGGGATTATAATGGGTGACATAGCTAATACCTCTTGCCCTCAGTGAGATCATAGCAGGTTACTCCAACGCTACCTGAAAGTCAGATTACGATGGCCAAAGTAAATGTTTGATGAAGATAAGTAATGGATGATAAAGCTAAATGCCCGTTGGCTTTTCTGAGGAAACTGGAGAGGGAAAATGGGCTGAGGGGAATTGTAAGGATGGTTTATCCACAGGGATATACAGTGTTATATCAAACATGCTAAGTTCAGAGTATGCTACAGCCTCTCTCTTTTTAGTACATCCTTAACAGTCAAGTGAACACTGTTTTAGAAGAGTGGAATGTTTTAAGCAAACACTGCTGACCTAGATTTTCAAAATGGGTGAGCTTGAGGACACTGTCTTCATTTTATGCCTCATTAACTTAGCCTCTTCTTCAGAGTTTCCATGGAAACTAGCTCTTCTTCAGCAACAGATAGAAACTTTTGATGGTTCAAGTAAGAAGGTAGCAGGAAGTACTAGGGCAGAGAATGTGCTGCAGAACCCTAATGGAAGAAGGCAATGAATGAACTTTGAGCATAAACAAAGGAGTGATAGTAGAAGACTATAAATGTGAGTGCACCGACAGCTAGGATGATTCAAAGGTACTAAGGGATGTGAAAGTACAAACTTAACAAGAGCATGACCTTGCTCTGCTAGTTAATGAAGTTAGGCTTGGCTCATGACAGAGTAACAGACATCAGCCTGACTTTCTCATTATGGGTGAATAAGCAGGACTCTAAACCAAAATTCTAAATGCAGTGGTGCTGGGAGAGGATTCAAAGAGCACCAAGTATGATGCAGCTTTTTACATCAGACACCTATGATGAGTTCCCTTCTGCCATACTTCATCTTTCATATTTCATCTGATGCCTTTCTAGACCACTGAATATACTGCACTGTTCCTGCCAGTCTGGGATCAATGGTATGAAGCTATAATTAATTAATTTAAGTACATGATTGTATAACAAGTGTTCACTAAGGGCTTCAGAAAATGCAGTCAGCAGTCCTTGTCCATTGATGTTCACTGGATGTTCAGCTCTCAGCCTTTTAAAAATCCCAGCCATGAAACATGGTAGAAGTCAAATTTTCCAGAAGTGCTTCCATATGGTTTATGCAGGCCTAACCACCTATTTGTATGACTGGCATTGGGTTGTTAGCTATCTCTAATGCCCTGTAAGGAAGAGGTGGTACACAAAGCACTTAATCTGGTTTATCATGGATATGAAGTCAGGAGCAAAAGTCAGACTTGACAGATCCATTGTCAAGCTGAACATATCCTTATGTGAAATACAAAGTGCCTTTTTTTCTTTCTGAGATTAAAAACCCACTCTGCCTTTACAGTTTGAGAAAACTTTAAAACTGGATGCATTGCTTATAGTTTTACATCTTACTAATGTGGTCTCATGGTTTATAAGTCAAAAGTGATATAAAGCATTTAAATTCTTGTTACAAAAAATGTTTCATCAAAGGCAGTCTGAAAATTGTGCAGACATTTGGGCATTGGAGAGAGGAGAGCCGTGGGTGTAATTCTGGACTCCATTATCAAAGACCTCTGGACAAGTTACCTGATACTTTTCTCAGGCCTGTGTTTTCCCATCTGTAAAGTAATATGATAGTATCTATATTTTTATAAGTAGTTCTTTTAAGGTCTAGGATTTGAAAGGTTTGCATAAGTACAGGGAGGATCTATAACTATTACTGGCCACACAACAAGACTAACTGCAAGCCAGAAGCCCTTGAGTGGTGCTGCTATTTAGAAGTAAATTAGACCTACTCTCTTGCTTTCTAGCTCAAGTGTCTTTCATTGCCTGAATACAGAATTAATTATGAAGAAAGCTGAACTGGGCTCCTGAGAGGGGCACAGGGTTTCAGAGCTTGTCTTTCTCTGCCTTTTTACTTGCAAGTTTAAATTGTGGCCCTGCAGTTGGTACACAGGAGACAGAATGGAGGTGAGTCTGGCAGAGCAGCTTGTTGCACACAAGCATCTGTTCTGTGAGGTACAGTTGGTGTGAAGACTCGGTGCTCATCAAGTTTAATTAAAAAGCTGGAGTGTAAATCTGGTGAGCTTCAGTTCAGTGTCCTAGAGTTTAAAAATAGTGCAAGCCCTCTGCTCCATCATTGCATTCTTTTGGGAGCCAGCGAAATACAGGATGAATTTGGAGGCTTTTAATGTGGTGTTAGTGAGTCTTTGATTGGAGCTCTTGGCTGACATTATGTACAGGATCATCTCCAGTTCCAGGGAGCACCACCACTCATCAAAGCAAAGACCACAAACCTAGAGACCAGCATGCGGCAGGTCAGCTTTGCTCCTTGGGCTTTACTGGTGAGATGCTGCTCATTGCTAGTCACATCCTTGTGAACTCACCTGCGTGTCTTTCCACAGAATTCAGTCATGGGCAACAAAATCACCTGAGCTAGAGCTGAAGAATGCTGCCTGGCTCAGATTGGAAGAAAAAAAAATACAAGTAAGAATCACAAAATACAGTCAGAAATGGTGATGATGACACTCTTCTCTCCAATAACCTTGATATCCAACACAATGGTCAGCTTATCCCTTAGCTTTTTGCTTTGCTCTGCCCATCCACATGCTAGGCCCCAGGTACCACTAAGCCTGACTTTGCTAGAGAGGACTAAACCAGAGATCCAAGCTCCTTCCCCCAACAGAAGAGGAGTTTGGAGCTGGATGCCCTTTCTGCTAATTTCTGTCTTTATGTCCCAGGCTGTAAGGTCACCAGGGAAGGTGGTAGGTGCCAGGTTAGATCAATAGCCAGCTTAACCTCTTAATCTTACAGTGGCCAGACCTTGGTGCTTCATTTATAAAACTGTTTGGGGCTCAATGAAAACACACAGTAAGTGAGCTAGGGCTAGCCTGTCGAGCAGAAGTGTCACATGAAGAGGCTGAGAGTCAATCTGCTTCAGGGAGAACTTTCTTGCAGCCATGGACAGTTTGACTGTTCTAACACTGCAAGGGTTTCCCCCTTGCCTGTTCTTTGATCTAGTTTAGACAGGTCATTTCATGGGACTCTTGTATATCTTTCAGCTTTCATAGGATCTCGAAAGCAGAGAGCAGTATGGAGATAAAATAACAGGCACCCTTTAATGTTGTGGAGTACAAAGAAGTGCAGAGTTACCTGGGCTGCATGGAAAGGCCTCTTTCAGTTCCTGTTTTCATCATTATGTGGGTATAGCTATTTGTAAAAGCTGAGTTGCTGTATGCAGCTTTGAGGATCAGAGGCTGCTTTCAGTCTCCTAAGTTTAATTAAAATATAGTTAGGCTGTTACTTTAAAAATGTTACTGGAACTGTTCAAGTACTGCAGCAGTTTGCCTAGATTTAAAAGGGGAGACAGACACATGTAGGCACAATAAAAGGTTTATTGCTAGGTCAAAAGTGCTACAAATGGCTTGACTGTGACAGTGAGATTTCGCTGTCTATGTTGCCACATGGTTTTCCTATGTTTTGAATCAATCTTTCCGTAGAAAACAAAAACACTGCCTTTGCCTCAGCACAGTCTTGACTTGACCACAAGTCAGCTGGCCTCCTCTGGCCACCAACCTTTCACCTTCAGCATCCTGCCTGTAATGGCACAAGTTATGGCACAAGTCATGTTTCCAAGAAATATCCCTATTGCACAGAGATGGGAACTGCTGTTGCTCTGGTTTCCAAGAAATCAGGGTTTTAGATGCACAAGGATTGTGAAACAGAGGCTGGAACATATAGTTTTGCCAGATCTCCTCCTTTGTCAGCTGTCTCATCCATAGATAGAGGAGAGCATGCATTAGACACATTCTCAAATCCAGTTAGGTGGAGAGCAGGAGATGATTTGTCCCAGCGCTCTAGGTTACCAGCAATGTAAAACTCTGTTACCTAAAGGCTATTTGGAAAGAAACAATAATAAGGGAATATTAAAACAACAACATCTTATGACTAAATATTACGAAATAAGCAGACCACCAAAAAAAAAAAAAAAAAAAAAAAAAAAAAAATAAAAACCAGAAGCTGAAGCTGTTGGGGCAGATTCCTCCTTTGCTTTCATCTGACTATCTAATCTAACCTGATCTGCCAAGTTACTTAAAAGGACATTATTATCTGAGCTCAGGACATAAATACTATAACACCTTTCTGTATGTGCTAGTGTGGGTACTGTAAGGATACCAGCAGGGGATGGGTGCTGGTAATGCAGTTCACTGTTACCACTCTTTAGAGGCAGAACTCTAATGATCTTGTTTGAGTCCTGAGAGGATTAAATCTAGGAAATTTTTAGGATCTAGATATTTGTTCTGAGAAGCAAGTAGCTGCTTTTAATAGGAGCTGCCTAACTTCAACACATCTGACAAGGAAAGAAAGTACCTGACCTTCTTTGTAAGGCACCTAAAGCAGAGATTATCCTTAATTATCCTCAATATTTGTCCTGTAAATTGTCCTCTGGCCGTTAGAGTCATGCCCTAGCTTGGGGTGAGGGGAGGAGTGCCCTGGAAGCACACTTCCCTGGGGTGGCCCTGGGAGGCAGTGTGTGCCTATTGCAGCTGAGATGCACCACAGGATCAAAATCCTTCCTTGGCTTTCCCCTGGTTTCCAGAGATTAGTAATCAAGTTGCTGAGCTTTACTACAAATAACTTCTTGCCGTCACCTGATGTCTTGTTCCGAGTGCTTCTGCTCCGGTCAAGAGCAGGGCAGAAAGCAGCTCTGCCCTTCGCTCTCATGTGCCACGGGGGAAGAGGGACAGCACCTGCACCCTGGCCAAGGTGCAAGGACAGGGAGCAGGGTTGGGGGCAAGGAGTGCTGTATTTGCACATACTCCCCTGCCTCAATGGAGAGTCCAAGTTACAACTGAGTTATCACAGTCACCCCCAGACAACGCACTCCTTCCATGAAGCTCTCACAAAGAGTGGTTAATTACATGATAAGGACAGGAAATGGGTCATAATGTGCAATAGCTTTATACAGGAGTTAGCCAAGTATGTGCATCCTTTGTATGGCCCCAGTGCTGCTCATGCTCTCCACCTGCCATGGATTCACTCTCCAAGACCCCACTGGTATGGGATAAGCCAGAGAGCTCAGCTTTTGGACTTGGTGATGCAGTTCTCTAGAAGCATGCTCTAACTTGCTTTTGGTTTTGAGGTTATGGGGGTTTTAAAGCAGAATTGTTTTCATCTGCCATGACCAAACTACGCTTGGTGTCTGATGTGGATGAAAGGTGGGGAGAGGCAACAAAAAGTGAATGTCTGACCATAGTGTAATGGAGTTGAAATCACCAGGGTGATATCATCATACCTACATTTAAGATTATGAAGATACACAGATTTGTTGCCATTCTCGGTATTTCAGTCACTGTCATGCTTGACACATTTAATTCCTTTGAAATAGTGTCTCACTTGATTCTAGAACTGTCCTAGTTAAACATTTCACTGAATCACAGAAACATTCAGGCTGGAAAAGACCCTCAGGATCACCAAGTCCAACATACATCCCTAATCTACAAGGTGCACCATAAACCATATCCCCAAGCACCACATCCAAACGACTTTTAAACACACCCATGGTTGGTGACTCAACCACTTCCCTGCGCAGCCCATTCCAATGCCTGGTCACTCTTGCTGGGAAAAAAATGTTCCTAATATCAAGTCTAAACCTACCCAGTCACAGCTTGACATACTGCTATAGATGATTTGGAAATGTCTTCTCCTAAGCCATCTTCCCTTTCTTGTCCGGAATTCAACCCTGTCCTCACTGAGCAGAGAGATCCAATTCTTCTGAGCCAAGGAGGACCAACTTGAACATAACTTGTACATAACTTGAAATACTAAAGGACCCTAAAATAGGCAGTGTGGAAAGCTTCACAACATTATAAACCACCCAGGCTTCAGCATAGAGAACAATTTACCCTTGTCATACAACTCCACAGTGCCAGGAAATAATATGCAGCTCTGTCCACCTTTCATGAACTTTTTGGTCAACAAGATGAGTTTCTTAAGAAATAAAACATCCCATTGTTACCCAGGAAGAGGTATTTTAGACCAGCTTTAAGAGTTTAACAAGCTACTTCAAGTAGAGTAGTATAGTAGGGAAAGCAACTCGATATGAGCAAGCATTGTGCCCAGGTGGCAAAGAAAGCCAATGGCATCCTGACTGGGATTAGAAATGCTGTGCCCAGCAGAAGTAGGGGGGTGATTGTCCTCTTGTACTCTGCTCTGGTGAGGCCACACCTCGAGTATTGTGTTCATTTTTGGGCACCTCATTACAAGAGGGATATGGAGGACAAGAAGCTGGGGAAGGGCCTGGGAAATGAATCTGAGGGAGCTGGAGATGGTTAGTTCTGAAAAGAGTAGGCTGAGGGGAGATCTCATCACTGTCTACAGCTACCTTAAAGGGCACAATGGACAGGCTGCTGCTGGTCTTTTCTCACAGGTATATAGTGATAGAACAAGAGGGGATGGCCCCAAGCTATGACTGAGTAGGTTTAGACTGGACATTAGGAAACATTTTTCATGGCAAGAGTGGTCAAGCATTGAATTGGGCTGCCCAGGGAGGTGGTTGAGTCACCAAACCTGGATGTGTTTCAAAGTCATTTAGATGTGCTGCTTGAGGATATGCTTTAAGGTGCACCTTGTACAATACGGGTAACAGTTGGACTTGGTCTTTTCCAACCTGAATGTCTCTGTGATTTTGTGAAATGGTTTCCTTACAGAGCAGTTGCACCTGTCACCTGTCTAAGCTTATTTAAATCTATATTATCTCAAGATATTCAGGTTGACCCTTTCAGACCTAGAAACCAAAGTAGAACTGTCAACTTGCAGTTGAAGTATAAGCTTTCAAGGGCAAAGGGAGTTCTTTGTCTCTGTAAAGCAATCACCATGTGCCCTGAAGCATGAGGTTTTCTTACTAGGCTAATCAATTTTTATTAAAAAAAAATCCACCGCCAAAATCCACTGTTTCCTTTCTAAAGATTCTATTGAATGATTTCCTCCTGACTTGCTTATATGTAACAAACTCGCTGGATAATTTTCCTCAAGCCCTCTTGTTTTTACTAAGATCTACCCAATTAATTTTGCAGCTTGCCTCAGCATGAAAGGTGTTGTGAAGTTCACCTCTGCCAGGCCAGCGAGGAGTTGTCTCAGGGTTTTATGATTGGGAAGAAAGTAGGAAGTGTAGGATCTTTTGAAGAACTGAGGAATGCATTTTATGCTTTCAGGAACTCTGGGACAAATAGGGCTAAAGCTGGGATCAGGGTACCTCTCTTTCTCAGGATCACAGGATGTTAGGGGTTGTTCATCCATAGACTGTCAAGTCCAACCACTCTGCCACAGCAGAACCATAGAATCTAACTCAGGTCACACAGGAACACATCCAGACAGGATTGGAAAGTCTCCAGAGGATGAGACTTCACAATCTCTCTGGGCAGTCAGTACCAGTGCTCTGTCACCCTTACAGTAAAGAAGTTCTTCCTCATGTTGAAGTGAAACCTCCTATGCTGTAGTTCATACCCATTACCCTTTGTCCTATTACGAGGTGCAACTGAGAGGAGTTTGACCCCTCTGTCTTGACCCTCAGCCCTCAGACATTCATAAACACTGGTTAGATCCCCTCTCAGTCTTCTCTTCAGCAGTCCAAACAGCCCCAGGTCCCTCAGCCTCACCTCACAGGGTAGTGCTCCAGCCCCTTCATCATCTTTGCAACCCTGCCTTGGACTCTTTGGAGTAGATCCCTGTCCCTCCTGAAATGGGGAACCAAAACTGAATGCAGTATTCCAGGTGAGGTCTCACCAGGGCAGAGTAGCCACAACTTAGAACTTACATTCTCTAAGAATCAGTGTTATTTAGAGTAAATAAATACCATCTCCCATTTGGGAAAGGTAAATTCTTCTCTTAAAGCGAGAAATTGTAAGGGATCTCAGGACTGTGTGACGCTCCTCCAGGTCATGAATTCTAAACCCAACCATCCTAATACAGCACTTTGTTATCATCACTCCTACAAAGTAACTCTACTGTTCACATGCTGCACAGCTGTCAGAAGCTGATGGCACCACCGCTGCACACTCAACAGTAGATGTCCCACATCAGTGTGTGACCACTGTTCCAACCCACCTCCTCCAGTGCCGCATGGGCAGCTGCCTCAATGGATGTCAGAGCCCGGGTTTCCCTCCTCAGAAGTGGGTGTCAACCCATCCTGGCTCTTTTGCATTAGCTGAGTTGAAGCAGCAGCAGAACAGGAGCATCCACATGAGGAGCTCCTCAGGAGCAGGGACCACACCATGAGTTCTCATCCGGGTGGGACAGAGCCCGAACCACAGTCTCTGCAGATCGGCTTGCCGTGCGTGTGCTGGCAAAGCATCACGGGTGCTTAGGCAGCTGTTATCAGAGCTCTGTTTATAAATACAAGAGTTTGAATTTGGCCTCAGTGCCTAAACTGGCTAGCAGGCAGGCTCTGTGTGTCCCCCCTCCCCCCCAAGAAAAGCACAATAACAAGCACCACAAACAATCACTGTTTCACCTCTCCCACATTAGCTATTAATAATGTTAATTTACTTCCTTTGAGAGATACCATATGTTCCCCTTCCTGAGCCCTCTACAGGCACAAGAAAAGAACTAAGGAAATTAGGGAGACTCCATAACACTGATGGCAACATCCAATGTCTTATCAGGCTTCCTGTTGTTGGGAGTATTGTTTTCCTTTAAAGATTAATATTTACAATGGTTACTTAGTTATCTTAGTTCATTTGGTGACCATTAAAGATTCCAACCATGAATGCGATGAATGAACCTCTTTTATTTATCCTTGATGACTTATTTGTCTTGTGCCTCGTCTGGCTGAAAATCAAGGAAAATAATTATTGGGTTGGAGTTTTGCTGCCATTTCATATGAGGGCTCAAGTGCATGTTTCCGTTTACTCTAGAATGGGAGCCCTTGCTCGCTGTTTCTGCTGATGTCTGCATGTTTAAACATATATGTTTTGTTATTAGGAGCAAAATTTCCTTAAGATACATGCTTGGGTTTAGTATTCCTTGAGGGGTGGGGAAACAAAGATGTTTCCCATTTCATGTAGGCCCTCCAGTAGCTTGCCAGAAATCTGATGAGAGCTTTTAGAGTGTCAGGTAGTGATAGGACTAGGGGGAATGGAGCAAAACTGGAAGTGAGTAGACTCAGATTGGATTTTAGGAAGAAGTTCTTCACCATGAGGATGGTGAGACACTGGAACAGCTTGACCAGGGAGGTGGTGGAAGCCTCATCCCTGGGAGTTTTTAAGATCAGACTGAATGGGGCTCTGAGCAACTTGATCATAGTCCCTGCCCATAGCAGGGGAGTTGGGACTAGATGATTTTTGAGATCACTTCCAACCTTGATGATTCTGTGATTCTATATTTCATCCACAACATCAGCAGCAGCCACATAGGCTGGCCAAAGTTGTCATTGGTGGGACAGAAAAGACCACGTGCTCCTGGCTGCTCCAAACCAAATAAAGAAGCAACAATCCAATACAGAGGCTGTCCATAGTTTTTCCCTGTGTCATCTGAAGTTCAGGGGGGTTTCTCAGCAAGGACAAAAGACATAACACCTTCTCTTGCACCCTTGAATAAAAGCCCAAAGGCACAGAAGGTAACATTCACTCCAGTGTGACACAGATGGGGGTCCCAGTACAGCTGCCTGCTTCCAGACTTACCATTTCTAGGCTTGCTACTCTAGACAAAAGGAATTTTGACGTCAAATTGTCTTCATCCCTGCTAGAGAGCACAAACATATCCTTGTATTTACAGGGGTATTAGACCCAACCCTGGAGAAAACACCAGAGACAGATCTGACCAATATTACAAATCACTGTGTTGTATATTTGTGCCAGGTGCAGCATTACAGCAGGGATGAAGACTGGATTCATGAGTGGTTTTCAACATATCCTCTTTTCCTTCTCTGTGTGGACTTGCTTTCCCTGGAAGTGGAGACTTCTATAATTTCACTGTCTGTGAGTGGAGACCTTTCAAGTGCACCCATGATGGTTACTGCTCCATGCATCCTTTCTACCACACCATACTGGCATTTTCTCAAGTCCTCTAAACTATAAAGGCCAAGATGACAGCCAGGTCTGTTTGCAGCCCAGAGGAGCAGAGGACTCAGCAGAGAGTGATATGAGAATCATTTTGTATTGTCTATATTGTCTAGTCCTGGGCCACTAAATTCAAGAGAGACGTTGAGGTACTGGAACCTGTCCAGAGAAGAGCACCAAGGCTGGTGAGGGGCCTGGAACACAGCCCTGTGAGGAGAGGCTGAGGGAGCTGGGGATGTGCAACCTGGAGAAGAGGAGGCTCAGGGCAGACCTCACTGCTGCCTACAACTACCTGAAAGGAGGTTGTAGCCAGCTGGGGTTGGTCTCTTCTGCCAGGCAACCAGCAACAGCACAAGGGTACACAGCCTCAAGTTGTGCCAGGCTAAGTCTAGGCTGGATGTTAGGAGGAAGTTCTCCACTGAGAGTGATAGACATTGGAATGGGCTGCCCAGGGAGGTGGTGGAGTTGCTATCCCTGGAGGTGTTCAAGAAAAGCCTGGATGAGGCACTTAGTGCCATGGTCTAGTTGATTGGCTAGGGCTGGGTGATAGGTTGGACTGGATGATCTTGGAGATCTCTTCCAACCTGGTTGATTCTATGATGCACTGTATGTGAAGCAGCAGACCCTTGTGAGCAAGCACTTTCTCAGACACAGTTGGCTGCTGGTGAAGGTATAATTTATAATCATGACATTTCCAAGGTTGCTCTCTGGCTTCCTCCTCCTCCCCCCTCACAGTGCTTGCCCTCATCCCAACTGGTGAACACAGGACAGACCATCATGTTTTTTATGGGGGAAGACTGGTTTTTGGGTTTCTTTGCAGACTGCTGTCTCATCCTGAAGCTGCATATTTAATGTGCTTTTATAAGGCATTCATTTGCACCACGACAGATGTTTCTGATATGATAAGAAACAAGGCCCAAGGGCCAGTGACGTTGCAGAGCCACTCATGTTCCTCACCTGAATTGCAAATGAGATATTGCCTTCTTATCTGGTAAAAAACACCAGCAGCAGCACATATAAATAATACACCCCTAACTGCCAGCAGTTTGTGCCAGTGACATTCGTCTTGAAAGAACAACTCCCCCCTCATCTGTTCTTCTCCCTCTTGCAGAAAATCTGGAACTCTTCTGCAAGAGCAGCAGAAGAGATTTTCCCTCCTCCCCTCCCCTTTAAGATTCAGACTTAGTTTTAAATTAATTATGCATGAGCAAAAACAGCTTCCATATTTATGACACAGGTAGTATCCAATTCTAATTTCCTTGTCCTTTTTCCTGCATATCTCTCTGAACACATAAGAGAAACTGTCAGTACTGGCCTTTTGTTCTTTGACAAATCCTTTTTACAGAGCTCACTGTCCATCAGTGGTTTTAGAATTTCAGTTCTGAATGGTATGGAAGAAAGTTACTTAGTAGTTTTTTTGTTGCTTTTTTTTTTTTTTTTTTTTTTTTTAAATTTTTTTTGTCTTTAGGTTTATTANTGGGGAGGGACTATTTAGAAGGTCTTGCAATGACAGGACAAGGGGTAATGGGTTTAAACTGGCAGGGGGGAGATTTAGACTGGATGTTAGGAGGAAGTTCTTTACAGACTTCTTAGACTAGATGTCAGGAGGAAGAGTGTGGTGAGGCACTGGCACAGGTTGCCCAGGGAGGTTGTGGCTGCTCCCTCCCTGGAGGTGTTCAAGACCAGGTTGGACGAGGCCTTGAGTAACCTGTACTGGTGGGAGGTGTCCCTGCCTATGGCAGGGGGTTGGAACTGGATGAGCTTTGAGGTCCCTTCCAACCTTACCATTCTATGATTCTATAAAACTGTCTCTAGAATTCTTCTGATGCAGATGCAGAAGCAAGCAGGTCAGCTCACTTGATAACATTTACAGTTGAATCTCCTTCACTATTAGGTCCTGCAATCAATAGAACTTATAAGTACTACCAGGCAAAGTTGTTCTGCTAATTGATCATTTTGCTATTTTATTAAGGCAAAACTGAGAAACACTTTCCAGTATGTTGCCTGCTCTAGGCAGAGATGTTTCAGTTACAAACGACCTTCTGGGAGAACCTAACTGTGGGGACATGATTCACTGGCAGCCTGCTGGTGACAGCCTTGTTTCTATTGTTCTAAAACTCTGGTTTCACATTTCTTCTGTTAGATAAGCTGCAGCCATTAACTACACAGTGAGCTACAAATAAAGTGTGATGTAAGAATTAAGCTTATTATCTGATTGGCAGCATGGGGCCACTCTTCCAGGTTAAGGGTTTGAGCAGATTTGTTGTTTGGTTGTTTGTTTTTTTTTTTTCCCCTTTTTCTAACAGAACTTTTCCTTTTATTACATTTTTGAAAGCATTGTCCTCCCAAAAGATAAAATATGCTTTTAGAAGCTGCTGTGTACATATATAGCTTGGGCTATAAATAGCCTGGTGCTAGTTCTGCACAGTGCTGGTATGCAGAGATCTTAAGGACAGATTCTGTTCTTTATGGCCAGACTGGAGCTACTGAGAAAGACTGGTCTAAAGCCATGGCTTTTAAATTTAATTCAGGATGTTCAGATTCATGCCAAGATCAGAATGTGACTGGGGACTTTAAATGTGTTTTGAGGAATAAAGGAGTTTGGCACTCTCAGCTTAGTCCTTGTTTAATTTGGAGATTACACATCAATTTGTAGAACTGTTATTTGGGACCAATACTACAGCAAATTAATTCTCTCTTAAATGAGGAATGGCCTGATTGTGGCACTCGCTGAGAGGTAGTTCTATACACTCCTACAGCTCAGCTACTGTAAATGGAGATACATAAGGATTCAGAAAAGGTTGCTATTCAGCTCCTTCTGACACTAAGATGACTTTCAGCAATTGAGTGAGTTATGATAATGCTGATATTCACACAGGCTATTCAACCACCAGCATAAAGACCTCCATGGCTGATCAGTCGCCTTTTCTTCAGGCATAAGCTGGTTACAGGCTGATACTGGAAATACATTTTCTGGCTGAAGTGTTATCTTCCCTGCTACAACAGGGTGGGGGCCATGGAGAGGGGAAGAAGAAGAAGAAGAAAACTGCCTGTTTATAATAGGTTATCGACCATGTGTTATCTCTTCTGCTGTAAAGCCTTAATGGGACAAAGCACCCTAGTATTACTAAGGGCATGCCAGGCAGGGTCAATGCCAGGGTATTAACCTTACTTAGCAAATTTGTGATAAATCTAATAGATCTCTTGTTTCTGCAAGGAGTTTTACAGCAGCATGAGGACTGGCTGCCCTGCTCTGCGCCCTCTCTCACGTTTGGGCTGCAAGGAGAAGGGCTGCTCATGCCATTCATTTGCGCCCTTTCATTTCAGTGCAGCTCTGATGCTCAGTTCTGGGTGGCAAAATCCTCTTTCAAGTCCATCAGGTATACTTAAGAGAATGAACCAGGTCACCCCCACAGGTGGCTGAGATAAAGGAGGCTGCTAGGCCTTGGTGGTGCACAGCAGATGGCCACATGGTCAACCTTGCTGCAGCATTTGGAGGCTTAGTTCCATCACAATTTGCTGGGCAGAGGCTTGCAGAACTCATCAGAGCAGCACCCCTAGGAAGTTCTTGGTGCCTTTCAGAGTATTTCCTTGAGGTCTGTGGTGATCCTGACTGTAACCAAAGGCGTCCTCTCTGAAGATGGTCTCTCCCCTAAGATTTGCACTTAAACACATCTGACTTCCCAGTCACCTTTACCAAACAGTTTGTTTATCAAAGTCTTCAGTCACTCTCGGAGCAGGACTCGACACCTACTTGGACTTAATTCCTCTTATGCTGTCCTTACAGCTTTCAGAGGCTGTAGAAAAGGGACAGAAGGGTCAAGAACAATCCATTTGGTATACTCCTTCCAGCTTGTGAAATGCTGTATGGGGACACTGCAAATGGACCATACTGAAATACGCTGCAGTGCAGGGCCCACTGTGAAGCAGAGCACATCTTAGGGCTGTCTTCAGGGTGCTCCAGTTGATACCAGAGAAAAGAAAGGGACATGCAAGGCCCTCTAAAACTGCCGAGCCTCTCTTTCTGTCCTTGCTATATGTAAGCAGGTAGGATATCTGGGAACAAGGAACTGCTTTTCCACAGACACTGATGCTCCCAGACCAGTGACAAACAAATTCAGAAATTAAACAAGCACAGGATCTAAAGCCACACCAGTGCAACTCACTCAAATGCCCTAGCTGTGAACTCCCTTCAAACCCACCATGCACAGCTAGTCAGTAACCAGGGATAAGAGGAGCCCCACAGCTCGTCCTAAGAGGTAACAGAGCTCACTCAGCAGTCTCTGCCACCCTCTTGGGTTTAGCCCTGGCTGTGTCTTTCCCTGCCTGCATTATCGTTCTGCATCACCTCACCAGTTTCTGTTGCTTCTTCTGCAGAGATGCATTTTTTGAAACAGCAGGATCTGATCAGATTTAATCCCAGCCTTCCTTGCCAGTTCTGCATCCTCATGTTGTAAATGCCTTTACTTGTGTCAATCCATTGAGTTCAAACCTGCAGGTGAGCACCTTTCACTCAGTCTTGGCTCTGGTACTGGCTGTGGAAACATCTTCCCCCTGTCTTCAGTTTGTTCTAAGAAGGGATTCCCTGTGACATAGTTTTGTTGTTTATCTAGGCAAGTCTGAGTATTTTCCCAAAGAATTTGTGGAATACTCTCTGAATGATCAATGACACAAGTGTGTGACTCCAAGTGACTGTTGAGCAAGCTATTTTAAAGAGCACGTCTGAAAGAGTGTCTGGTGTTGGAAAGCACTTAAGTTAGAGAAGCACCCATCTCATGAGTATTGTGTTGTGAGGTAGTATTGCAGCATTCCTCAAGGGGAGGGCACAGAAATAGGTCCTGCTGTTGTGCATGGCACATGGATAATGCTATGTTGAATGTAAATGTGTTCAGATTCAGGTTCAAAAACCCATGACCTGTGGTATCTGTTTTTTCTTCCCCCTTGCTACTTGACTCCAGCATCTCTGGGCTGTCCTGTTGATTCATATAATCTACAAGATCTTGCAGTGACAGAACAAGGGGCAATGGGTTTAAACTGGCAGAGGGAAGATTTAGACTAGATGTCAGGAGGAAGTTCTGTACAGTGAGGGTGGTGAGGCACTGGAACAGGTTGCCCAGGGAGATTGTGACTGCTACCTCCCTGGAGGTGTTCAAGGCCAGACTGGATGAGGCCTTGAGTGACCTGTACTGGTGGGATGTATCCCTGCCTCTGGCAGAGGGTTTGAACTAGATGATTCTTGAGGTCACTTCCAACCTTACCATTCTATGATTCTAATCTTGTGTGCTACTAGTTTCAGGTTCTCTGGTTTTGTTTCAGCATTTGTGTCTTTCAGCACCTTCAAAGAAAGTTGTCTTACTTTCATCAGCCTCGAAGGGTTTAGGATCATTGTCGCTTCCAAGATATAGATAAAATGTTTCTGTTGGGGAGGATTGAAGATTTGGTGTCTCAGATGAAATCTGTGTCATAATGTAATACAGACAGGCTTCTTACTTTGAGAATTCATGCAGTAAGACTCACTGCTTTCATGTTGGTGCCTAGCTGCACTGATTTTCCATGTCTCTCTTGTCTTCTGTTCAGCTTCATATTATGCCAAGAAGAGTAAGAAGTAGCAAACTGTGGTGAATTACTCCTTTTGCATTCTTATCTCCAAAAGTTCACTTCCCCCTTTGTAGGACTGCATGGATTTTTCACTTTCACAAAGTAGATCTCATTTTTGTCTAGATCCTTTCCCTTTGACAGTTAGAGGCTCACACACAAGGTCCATGAGCTTCCTGACAATTATTCCTCCTCAGAATCACAGATTTTTAGTGAATTCCCTTGCCATTTTGCAAGATCCTTTCACTAGCTGTTTTTTTTTTTCCCCCCCTTATATAATTTCTATGGTTAATGGGCACATATTCAGAACTGATAAATGAGTACACTGAACAAACATGATTAACTTTTCTGTATATAAATCAAGCAATATAGGTCCCTTAGCATCAATTTATGTACAGTCCTTGGCAATGGGAGCCTTACCAAGGTATGCCAGCTCAACTCTTGCTCCTCTGGGATGGGTGTCAGAGCAACCAGCAAAGTTCACTTTAGACTTTCTCTTCATCCTTTGCTTTGCAGCTGCTACAAGATTGCACACAAGACTTCGCTCTCTCTGTTTTGTTTTGGTTTCAATTTTGGTTTTGTTTGTTTGTTTTTAAAGCATTTTCATCTTTTACACACTTTCCTAACCTCCCCTCAATCCCTCCCCCAAATTATTCTTGGTTTACTATAGGCCTTCTGGTAGCTTGAAGCCTGAAATATATATATGAAGGGTGGTTGTAGCCAGGAGGAGGTTACTTACTTCTCTCAGGCAACCAGCACTACAACAAGAGGACACAGTCTCAAGCTGTGCCAGGGGAAGTTTAGGCTGGAGGTGAGGAGAAAGTTCTTGACTGAGAGAGTCATTGACTGCTGGAATGGGCTGCCCAGGGAGGTGGTGAAGTCACCGTCCCTGGAGGTGTTCAAGGCGGGTTTGGACATGGCACTTGGTGCCATGGTCTAGTCTTGAGGTCTGTGGTAACAGGTTGGGCTTGGTGATCTTTGAGGTCTCTTCCAACCTTGGTGATACTGTGATACTTTGACAAACTGAGAGAGTTGGGGCTCTGCAGCCTGGAGAAGAGAAGGCTTCCGGGAGACCTTATAGTAGCCTTCCAGTACCTGAAAAGGACCTACAGGAAGGCTGGGAAGGGACTCTTTAGAAGGTCTTGCAATGTCAGGACAAGGGGCAATGGGTTTAAACTGGCAGAGGGAAGATTTAGACTGGATGTTAGGAGGAAGTTCTTTCCAGTGAGGGTGGTGAGGCCCTGGCACAGGTTGCCCAGGGTGGTTGTGGTTGCTCCCTCCCTGGAGGTGTTCAAGATCAGGTTGGACGAGGCCTTGAGTGACCTGTACTGGCGGGAGGTGTCCCTACCTGTGGCAGGGAGTTGGAACTAGATGATCCTTGAGGTCCCTTCCAACCTTACCATTCTATGATATTGAAGATACCTGCTGCAGTCTTGTCTGCACTGGCAGTTCTAGAAGAGACCTGGAGGTCTATGGTTATGTGTATGTTTGAAAACTAAGATGGAGATCTAGATGAACTTCACTCCCTTGTATTTGACATCCACCTTTTCTGAAAAGTATTTGACAGTGTCATATTCTCATAGGATCAATAAAACATCTGACCTTGACACTCAAAAAAAG
Source organism: Eubucco bourcierii (assembly GCA_013396675.1). NCBI lineage: Eukaryota > Metazoa > Chordata > Aves > Piciformes > Ramphastidae > Eubucco > Eubucco bourcierii. The sequence continues at coordinate 32,215 of VWZE01015214.1, forward strand.
ATTCCTGAATGCAACTTTGACAAAATTGAATCTATGACCTCCCAATACTCCCACATGCTCGTTGATGTTTTTGGGTGAGAAGGAAGAGTCCAAACATAAACTGAAGGGTTTTATAATCTTCAAGAGTAATCTCCTGGAAAGCAGCTCCATGGAGAAAGACCTTGGAGTCCTGATGGACAGCAAGTTCTGCATAGGCCCAGCAATGTGCCCTTGTAACCAAGAGAGCCAATGGCATCATGAGGTGCATCAGGAAAAGTGTGTCCAGCAGGTCTAGGGAGGTTCTTCTCCCCTTTGTGGGTTTAAAGAACCAACAGAATGAAGCTCTCAAATGAACTGGAGAGAAACAAAATTACATTTGGAGGGAGAGAGATACAGACAGAAATCACAGATACAAAATCCATAGCAAACCCCCTTGGAGCTGAGTCCCCTTGGGGACTACAAATCCTCTTTTAATATGCATGATTAGGATAAAAAAAGATTGTTTTGGTATCTTTCTATTTAACAGTACAGTTTTCCCTTTATGTAGAACATGATCCATGAAGATGCAGGTTTTCTAACTGTGAAGATGGATTAGTATCTGCAGATATCTGCAGATATCCTCTCTGGCAGAAATTTAAATTTCTTTCTAGTTGAAGCAAATCCAGTTTTTGGAGGTTTTTGTTGTTGTTAGTCAGTTTAAAAAAAAAAAAAAAAAAAGGAGGGGGGGATGGAATTCATCTGCAAGCACATAACTCCCCCCAAACCTCTAACCTCCATCTGAAGCTTCCTGGCTGAAACCAGAAGTCTCAGGCAGAGTTTTTACAGGACATGCTCAATTCTGTAGCAGGAACCACAGCAGCTTCTTGAGCCTCATCACTCTGCTATCTCCAGCAGTTCCCCATGTCAGAATGGCACTAGAGAAAGCGGAAGTCAAACCGGACCTTGGTGCACTCTCATGAGTGCAATGTGTCAACAGGAGACAGGAAGAAAGAGAAAGCCATCTGCAATTCAGTAGGGATCAGTGGCCCTTCTGGAAGTGCTGTGATGGTCTCATGCAAATCTTTACAAGCTCAAACAGGAGCTACTTGCTGATGGAGTGCTCTGGCACTCGCCAAATTTCATTCTAACAAAGCATGACTTAGTTTTTTCCTTGTTTGCTGGCCTGCACTCTCAGGCCGTGGGGCTTTGCCCTCATATTTGAGGGTAAGAGAAGCCCTGATGTTGTCTTCAGTGGTTGCCTTTCATGCTAAAACGTTTTCACCCTAATCTCTTTTATTGGCAGCAACTGAAGTCAGATGTTTAAACCTCTTGTGGAGGCTGAATAATTTCAGAAAGTGGTTTTACCCAACTGCCTCATGTACTCACACGTGTCCCACATGCCCTCCTCTATTGGTCTTCAGCAATGTGGAGTCCTTCAACTGTATGGATAGTGGAGGCTCCTTTCATGTACTCATATTAACTGGTTGCCTTTGGACTTGAGAGTTACATTTTGTGTTTTCCCAAAGCATGTCTGAAAGCTGGCCGCTCCCAGGTGCTGCCACTGCTGCTCAGCTTCCACTTCACATTCCCCAGATTCCAACCTGGTGTGTCTAGGCAGATATCTCTTGGGTGTTTAAGCTGAAAACTAGTAACACTGAAATACACTGAGGTGAAATAGTAAAAAACCTGCTTTAAGTTTAGACTAAGAGAGCACAACATGAGTGAGATTCTCTGGGCAGCAAAGCCAAAGGAACAGGTCTTCAATGAAGGAACAAAATCACCTCAAGAAACAGCCTGAGTAGAGATATGATGTGAAAACAGGAGAAACAGGTAGTTGAAAAATTGTCAGTTATTTTAGTTCCAGGGAAATTGCAAAGCAAGACTGTCTGTAGCACATCTAAGCTGCAAATGTTCTCAAAGTTTAGCTTTTTTAATGACGTTTTCAAGATCTGTTCAAACCACTTTGCCACTACTTTTTCCCCTCCCACTCTTTTATCAGTGAGCAAAGATCATAGAATCATAGAGCAGAATCATAGAATCAACCAGGTTGGAAGAGACCTCCAAACTCATCCAGTCCAACCTATCACCCAACCCTATCCAATCAACCAGACTATAGCACTAAGTGCCTCATCCAGGTTTTTCTTCAACATCTCCAGGGATGGTGACTCCACCACCTCCCTGGGCAACCCATTCCAATGCCAATCACTCTCTCTGTGAAGAACTTCCTCCTAACATCCAGCCTAGACCTCCCCTGGCACAACTTGAGACTCTGTCCCCTCGTTCTGTTGCTGGTTGCCTGGCAGAAGAGACCAACCTCACCTGGCTACAAGCTCCCTAGATGACAAAGCAGAGTTAGAAAGATAAATATTAGAGCTTCCACTGATCACACATTCTCAGCGACTGTGGAGAAAGGCAAACTGATGTGCAGAAAAGCAGCTATGAGGGTTCATGCAGTTGTGTGTGTGAGGCAGTGAGGATGTGCACTGTGACAGATGAAAATGTCCTACTGTATAAGGAGTGATTTGGGTATAGTAACTGTTACATCTGAGTGGTGGAGACATGCAAGTAGAGAAAACAGTAATGCTTCCAGGCTCTGCAGAGGAGCAACATCTCTGCTTCACCCAGGTGCAGTTGAACTTTGCAGCCAAATGCTTAATGCCATACCAGGTCAGTTGGGACATAATTGTCTCTAACCAGAACAGTCAAAAGTTACAGAGTTCACTATCTGTTGGCTGAGTGACACCCAGAAATTCTTTCCAGACTTACAAACAAGCAAAGGGACAAGTTTGAACCTGAACTTCAGGGTAATCACACCGCTCAGGAGCATAAACAAACATGGCAGCAACTAGAAAATTATTCTTGAGGCATCACTTTTGACTGATCCAGATGAGAAGTTTCCAAAGTCAGGGTCATGACCCTTAGGAGTGCTGATGGAGGAGAAGTCAGGAGCCCGGAAATGAGGCTGAAAGCTGACAAGCTTGGGAACTGCTGATGTAGATAGACGAATGGTCACAGCAAGGCGAGTCCCCTCAGAATACCCTTTTCCCTCTCCCCTCTTGCCTCGGAAGCAGTAACTCGAGCAAGTTTTAAATCTGACAGGACTAACATGTTTATAGCTGTATTTTTAAAAGTAGGTCTCTGGAAATTAGCCCAAGGTGATTAGAGAGATGGGAGCAAGGAAAACTCTGGAGGGATGGATGTGGGACAAGAAGCAGAGGAGAGGCAAATCTGTGGGAAATAGGATCTGCCAAGCGAAAATAAGGTTCAGCAGTGCCAGTGGCAGAGGCTTTTAACTTTGTAATAAAATTTTAGAATCTAATTTGGGAGGCCAAAATCCTCTTCCAAGATGATGGGTGAGGGTGGTGAAACAGCAGCACATGTTGCCTGGGAAGGTTCTGGATGCTCCCTCCCTGGAGGTGTCCAAGGCTAGGCTGGATAAGGCCTTGAGTGACCTGTTCTAGTGGGAGGTGTCCCTGCCTGTGGCAGGGGGTTGGAACTGGATGATCTTTGGGGTCCCTTCCAACCTAAACCATTCTATCATTCTAAGATTCTGTAAGTTTAAAGTGTGCCCTTGCACTCTTCTTCTATAAGAAGCCCTTGGTGATGACCTGAGTACCTTGGTCTGGAAGCTGATCTCAGTTTTGGTCCCAGATAAGGTCTGTACAGCTAATGGATATGCAGGTGTAAGGTAGTAGTCTTTGAGTGAGTCTCCAAATTACCTCCTTCACTGTTCCTGCATTTCAAAAGCTACCACAGCTAGGCCCTGAATTTACCTGTGGTAAGAGCAAACCACTCTTATTTGGAACTTTACTGGTTTGGTTTAGAATGCTCACACTATGGGAAAAATGTGGAAAATGCCAGCAAACCAGGAAATTAGTGTAGCTTACACTACCGCTTCTGTGGTTTGTCATTATTTAAAAAAAAACATTGTGAGTTTTAGGAATGTTTGATAAAGGTCTTTAAAATGTTGACTGTTGGAGACGTTTCACACCAGCAGTAATAAGCAGTTGTTGGTGGTATGAATGTTCAGCCCAATCCTGGTGGTATGAATGTTCAGCCCAGCCGAGGGACTCATAGTTCCTTGGCTGATGGTGGGAACTCTGTTTCTTGGAAAGCCCTGCAGCACAGCCTTGTGAGCATCAGATTGCTGTCACACATCCCGTGTCAGTCTCTGCCACACAAGTCTCTTTGTGGCTAAGCCTCTGAAGTTTGTGTAAACCTGCTGAACTTTCTGAAAATGCCAGAAAATAAACAGAGTGCTGCTAAGTCAGGTGGGCTTTTATAGACCCACACTAGCACCTGGACCAGAGGAGAGTCAGCACCATAAAATAGGTAGCTGGAACAATCCCGGAGCACGAGGAGACAAGGAAAAGATTTGGGACAATTAGGAGGGAGTATAGCAATAGCACAGGTTCAAGTTAGGGTGAGAAATGGGCCTACAGGTTGATAAGCCAAAACAGACCATCACTGAAAAGCAAACATGAGGTCCATGTGGTGCAATACCTAGCTGTGACTACGTGCTAGGTACAACGCAGAGATAAAGTCAACACCATTGTGTGGTATTTATTTAGTATCCTTATGTTGAGAGAGATTCACAGACAGGGAGGGTTTTGCAGCCAGCTGCAGCCAATGGATTTCCTGGGTACTTTCAGGCTCAAAAATGGAGCAACTGGCCTTGCTCCAGTGATGAACCAAGTGCTATGAGCCAATGCTGGCCACAGGAAAAGGCAAAACCAAGCTCCCTGTTTGCTACTACAGGGACTAAAGTACTGACACGGAGCCATAGATACTAGTAGGCAGGAAGCCAGGAAAAGAAATTGTGAACAAGATCCTTCCAAGCAAGAAGGAAGATTTCTTGACCCTTAAACTCACTGTCAGGACAGACTGAGGGACGTCTGAGCAAGGAAACATTTTGCTGCTGCTTGTTTCTATCAAGGTGAAGACTTTAGGAACCCTTTTATGACTTAATGACTTTATGCCAAGCTTCTACAGCTTCAGCATAGCCTTTGAGAGTTCCTTCCAACGCAATGCAATCTGTGAATCTGTGTAATTGGTCAGGCAAACACTGCCTAACCTTCAGGCCATGTTGAGGGCACTCTTGAAGACACCTACTTTTGCAGCATGATCCAAACTGCATTTGTAAGCAAGGCTTTATGTGTGTATGTCTTAAGTGCAAACCATAAGAGATTGTTCATAGACATGCTTCAGACGTGATCAGGTTAAGTGCAGATCAGGACTGCATCTCCAGTTCTGGTAATCCAGTATGGACCAGCCTCCACATGTTGCTTTTCAGAATTTAAAACAATCCCTTTTTAGTTTGTTTGGTTTTGAGAAATCTGTGGCTGTTATTTTCATAATTACCTTTAGTTTTGAAGCTGCTTTTAAGGCTATTTGGAATGCATTGAAGCATGCTGAACTCTGAGGGTTCTGTATTTCTGTCAAACATACAGAAATCAAGTATGAGATTTCTATTCCAGTCATGGAAATCTGCTTAAACTTCTCAAGCAGTGCTGTGTTTTCTTTTAAGACACTGCTCACTTCTATTTAATGCTGAGCTCAAAATACACCATTCCAGGCAAGCTATTTTTTTTCACATCAAAGCATGTTTCCCAGACATTTCCCCAAATACCTTTTTCCAGTCTCCAGAATGACCCATGGGAGGAAAAAAGTACAGATCTCATCGTGATACTTGAAATTGTCATCGTTTTCACATGCAGCTCGTGACCACACAAGGCAAAGAAAGGGTCTAGGGACATGCTACAGGATATTCACAGCCAGCTTGTGTCGTGACTTAGCTGAATGGTGACTTTAGAATGGTAATAATCTTGCCCTGGAGCTGACTTAGTCCATCTCCTTAGGTACACTTAATCTCCCATGTACTCAAAAGTAGATTTGCTTGGTTTGTTTGTTTTTTTTTTTTTTTCCCCTTGATGCTTTCTGTAAACATCTCAAGGTACACAGCACCCTCTTTACAGGGAAATGTTTCTAGAGGACTGACAGGAATTTTCGGTTCTCTCCCACAGTCTATTCTCATTCGTAATTATTCCTGTTATTGCTGATTATAGAGCTCATCTCCATCATGACATTCCTAAAATAAACTGCTAACAGGTTCACATGTCACTTGTTAATAGATAACATAAGGGCTCATTCCTGCCCTCCTAATGGAGCTCCTGGATACCAAAGGGAACTTTTCCTAGACAAAAAAGCCCTAACAAACAACAACAACAAAACAAAAACAAACAAACAACAACAAAACCCAAAACCAAACAACAACAACAAAACAAACAAACATAAAAACAACAACCAAAACCAAAACAAACCAAAACTGTTTTCAGCCTATTAAATAAATAAATAAATGCATTCTGTAAGTCTTCAGAATACCTCCTTTACCTGCAAGGTAATGCTCCTGGTTGAAAGACAGGCATGCTAAAAACTCCAGATGACAACCATAAAAGTAAAACCAAAACCCCAAAGCAAGCACACCAGAAGACAACCAGGAAAGTAAAACCAAAACCCCAAAGCAAGCACACCAGAAGACAACCAGGAAAGTAAAACCAAAACCCCAAAGCAAGCACACCAGAAGACAACCAGGAAAGTAAAACCAAAACCCCAAAGCAAGCACACCAGAAGACAACTATGAAAGTAAAACCAAAACCCCAAAGCAGGCCCTTCTTGCCACAGGCTACTGCGGAGCGGAGCTGTAGAAAGAGATCGATTCACTTAATGAAACACCATCGGATTATAAGTTTTCTATTTGTAGATAGTGGAGTCTTTCTGTTGTTGTATTTCATTATTAATAGGGCTTCTGCTAAGGAAGCTGTGACCTTTAATCTCGTTCTGTATGGATTTGTGTACGTGAATGTGACATATGAATTTGTTACCAAGATACTATTTGAAGCAAACATCCTAGGGCCTTTCAAGTTGGCAGGCTGATACTGATTTCTGAGTCATCTCAGCCCAAAATAATATTTTGGATCTTTGCAACATTTTGGGCTGCAGAGGGAACATCAACTGTCTTACCCGTCTGATGTTATCGGCTGCTTTCCATTAGTTTCCTAATGTATATCCTAGAGACAGCCAGACAGGCGCATGAGCCTGGATACTGATGCCACTCAGAGTCATTTTATTTTATCAGAAAGGTGGAGCAACTCAGCTAACTTACAGCAACAGATCTATAGCTGGATAAGGCCTTGACAAGTTCCTTCAAGCTTGATGTAACTTGCATCTTCTCATTTGCTGCTTTTCTCGTCTCCCTTCTCCTTTCCTAGTCCCTGTGTATTGCTATCTTCACTGGGGTTATGCAAACACATACTGCTACAGACAGGTTTTTCTGCTGCAACTGGAACTGAGCAGACTTGTGGCAAATCCAGAAATGGGGATCATTCTCAACACAGAGACCCTCTGTGAAATGGCCTGGGTGGGGTCTAAGATGTGTCATAGAATCAAGAATGTCAGGGACTGGAAGAGACCTCGAAAGATCATCTGGTCCAGGCCCCCTGCCAGAGCAAGGTCACCTAGAGCAGATCACACTGGAACACATCCAGATAGTTCTTGAATATCTCCAGAAAGGGAGACTCCACAACCTCCCTGGACAGTCTGTTCCAGTGCTCTGTCACCCACTGTCCCAGGTTGAGAACTGTAAGAAGGTTAAAAAGAGTCCTCTGGGGATTTGAAGATTGTTATTCAATCCCATAATTCTACTATCTCTTCATAAGCTCACGGCAAGGCCAGTTCGTTCTCCTTTCCTCCCCCTCCAGCCTTGCACCAGGCAGGAGCTCCCTTATCAGGATAAACATGTAAGGATAGGCCTTGTTTGGGGCCTCCAGAGGCTGTGCTTAGGCCTCTGGAGGATGGCAGTGGCATGGTGGGGGGGAGGACTGGAGCACTGGGGATTGTAGATTTAGTTTTGGGTTGGGGGAAAATTCAGGGGGTTCGCTAATGGCTTATGTATCTGCTTTGTAATCTCTGTCTGTAGCACTCTCTCCAAATACAATTCTGGTTTTTCTCCAATTCGTTTGAGAGCTTCACTCTGTCAGCTCTTTAAACCCACGACACCCACACAGTAAAAAACTTCCTCTTCAGGTTCACCTGCTGTACCTCAACTTCCACCCATTGCCCCTTGTCCTGTCACTGGGCATCACTGAGAAGAGCCTGGCTCCAGCCTCCTGGCACTCACGTTTTACATATTTATAAATATGAATGAGGTCACCTCTCAGTCTCCTCCTCTCCAAGCTAAGAGTCCCAGCTCCCTCAAGGTCTCCTCACAAGGAAGATGTTCAACTTCCTTAATAATTGTTGTGGCTCTGTGCTGGAGTCTCTCAAGCAATTCTATGTTCTTTTTGAACTGGGGGGCCCAAAACTAGACACAGTACTCCAGATGAGACCTCACCAGGGCAGAGTAGAGGGGAAGGAAAACCTCCCTCTACCTACTAACCACAGCCCTTCCAATACACCCCAGAATGGCATTGGCTCTCCTGGCCACAAGAGCTCACTGCTGGCTCATGGCCATCCTTCCTTCCACCAGGACTCCTAAGTCCTTCTCCCCTTCACTGCTCTCCAGCAGGTCAGTCCCCAACCTGTACTGATACGTGGGATTGTCACGGTTTCTACTGCGTTGTCATTCCCTTGGTTCTGATTTTATGTAACAGTGACTGATAATGAACAACCTGGTAGCTAGTTCTGAGAGTGGTTTTTAAAGGTAGGAGGTTAATAACAGGCAGGAGAGTCACTTCCAGTCCTACACTCCTTCAAGGATTCCTTTAACAGTGCACAGTACTTCCTGGTGCTGCATAATCTATGTTACTGAATTACAGCAGCAGCTGAGGCTTTCTTTTTTGTCTTACTGGAGTCACTGAGGTGTTTTATTTGTCAGGGAAATGCATTTAAAAAAAAAAAACCCAACAAAACAAAACCCAACTAAACTAAAATATACTGAACAAAAGCACAGTGAAGTATTTTTACCCAATCTGAAACATGATTTCTCAAGATCTTGCAGAGTGTCTGTAGCATAGTTGGCAGCAATATTAATAGTACTTTAATGATAAAGCACCAGAGCTCTGTAACTCTCTCCTAGTAGATGAATTGTAGATGGTATATTCAGCACAAATAATTAGCATGGTTTATGCTGTATTTTCCTCATAAAGGATGAGTCAGTTCTCCCACACTCAGAGCATGTGGAAAATTTCAGAGAAAATGCAGCTGGGTGCACTTAATTACTATCATTTCATTTCAGTATTTTCTGTTATTGGTGAGAATTACATCACGAATAATGAAATGTATGAAATTTCACACCTTTGTGCCAACACATCTGAGCTTTCTCAAGGATGGTTGTGACTTTAGAAGCTAAGCATAAGGTAAGAAAACGATTGTCATTAACAGAATTATTTTCCTGTAAGGCAGAAGTTTACTGAGGAGTACCTCACTTTCCACCAATTGGGAAGTGGAATTCTTACACATGTTTACAAGTAGAAGAAACTGAACCTCAGGAAGTCACGTGCTTTCCAGTAACAACCCCTGTATAGGCATTTAGATGATGAAAGCAATGAAAAAAGCTTGCTGTTACAAGTCTTCTGAGGCCAACATGTATTATCTCTGCATAGCCATGCTCCCACGTGTGCAGCATAAGACTGCTTCCCCACATCTTCCAAGAATTTGTATCACCAGATATTTCGGAGAAGTCGGCGTCCCAAACTGAATGTGTTGTAGCTGATAGAGCAGGCTTTTTCTCTGGAAGCTCAGAGTGACAGTATCCAGTAGAAAGAAAAGTACAGCCTCTTGTGTACCTGACTGCTAAAGCAAGTAAAAAAGAAAATACCAGGCAAATAACAGTGTAACTGAGGTAACGACTTGCTGAATCAGAAAAGTATAACCTAGGAAAGGAAGGGACTACTGTGGGCTAATAACTCTTTGATGTGCGTTTTCTACCTCTTACTATTCCCAAAGGACTACAAACCTTGTTTCTTCATCTCCCACACAGGGAAGTATAGAGATACCCTGAAATAATGGATAGCTGTTTATGTTGTAGGATAAATAATGCAAAAGCATGTTTTCATTGTTAGTCTTGTCTGCACGAGCTGAGGTCCTTGTTCAGCTCCAATGAAACAGATTAATTCCCCGTACCTGAAATGCTCTTGGTTCTTCATCTGATTCTCCCTAGGTAGCTCTGAGTCATATCCTGCGTCCTGAGGTGTGTGTGCTCTTTCCCTCTGGATACCTATGAATGCAGTATGGCGAAGGTGGTTGTGCAGCTCAGTGTGGTTTATCCCTCTGCTGACTCCCTGGGCAGAGGAGTTCAGAAATTGTAAACAGAATCCTTACTCAGATATTGTCCAAAAGTACCATGAGTTCTCCTTTCTGAGAAGGAAACTGAGCTAAGTCACCATAAAAGCAGTTTTGAGATTTTTTTTTTCTCTCTTTTTTTATAGGTGTAGACAGCATAGGGCAAAAGTGATATGTTCAAGTGGGCAAATCCAGCCATGGGTACCATGTGTTTTGAAATCCTTATGGTCTGGATAGTCACCAGCCAGTTTATTTAGCCTGAGACTCTCAGCTCCATCCCAGTGAGCAGGGAGTTCTTGCTGCTATAGAGCTTGAAATGTGCCTTAGCACCCTGGAAGCTCTTCTGTCGCTTATCAGGATAAATCCAAACAGAGCACCTTTGGAAAAGGACATTTGCAAAGAGAACCAGAGGTCACTGCTGCCCATATCCTGCTTTTCTGCAGACTGCTTATGTGATACATTTCTGCATCATCAGATTTCCCCAAAATCCATGTTTGAAGTGTGGATTTCCTCCACACAAACCTCAGGCTGATGAGCTCTGTGGAGGAGGGAGCCTGGCTTGTGTAGAAGTGTCAGCGCTGGCTGCTGGACACAGAATGACACCTGAACGATGGGGATCCGGAAGGTAGAAACTTGGTGTTATGCAGTTTTTCTGGTTTTATAATTAAGATATTAGTACAATTGAGCTCGCTCCTTCTTTCATAATACATCCCTGTGAAAACTACCAAAATCACTCCTTCAGAGAAGATCTGCATCTAGTAATCCAGATAATGAAGATGAGCAGAGAGAGACAGTGGGGAGATTAGCCACAGCTAATGCGAAACATGTGCCGGTGAGACACTGACTATTCAGTGCATTCATCTTTTAAAATGTGGTAAGTGCACCTCCTCAGAGCACAGGAATAACCTTAGGAATGAGGACACTGTCAGCAGGTGTCAGTCTGTGTCCTGGCTGTGACACAGCTGAAGCTATAGAGGGAAGGCAGAGCAAGTCAATCCATGGCCCAGATAATCTGTCTGTAGGTAATTGAACAGTATGTCCAAGTTGTGATTTGACTGTTAAATTGTCCAAAGGGACTGTCCATTGTCCCTTTGACATAATGAGAAGTCTACCACTTCTTATTCTGATATGGAAGTGGACTTGGTGGGGATCTTAAGATCAGCTGAGCTGTGCAATGATATGTAAACATGTAGGGTTTTGCATAAAATGCAGTATTGGTAAGGAAGTGGAGAGACTGTACAAAGTGCTGTGCAGTGCATGGCAATACAGCTCATAAACATCATTCCCAGATTACATGACTTCAGTGGAAAATGGTTATCTTCTTGTAAGTAGAGACATTCCTGTGCTGTGGCATAATCTTGTTTTTGTTTTTACTTCCATCTCCTTTACTCATTCTGGAAAAAATACAGACAGAAAGATAAAATACCCTCTAGGGACCCCTACATCTCAAGAGCCCTTAATGCTGTCTGTCTTTCATGGCAGGTAACTTTCTAACAGGTGGTGTTGGGGGAGTTTCATGCTCCTCACTAAAGTGGTTTGTAGGCTTTAGGACTTTAACCTGCAGGAGGAAATCCCCCACCTGAGAGAAGATGCAGACCCTTCAAAAGGCACTCAGCATTCATCTTCAGGATGAATCCCTGCCTGCTTTATCCAGCACTGTTAATGCCAGTGGAAGTTTTAACTTTGATTTCAAGCCTACTCAGAACTGAGTATTGCCTCCTTCCCTTCCTTCCCTTCCTTCCCTTCCTTCCCTTCCTTCCCTTCCTTCCCTTCCTTCCCTCNTGCAGAGACTGTGCAGCAGAGGGTAAAGGAAGGGGCTGTGACACTTGTGACAGGAGATCTGCCCCAAAGTACTGACAGGCTAAGTTTAGATTTGGAGCAATAAGCGAAAGTAGAACAATAGTCGGGAATAGCCGCGGCAGAGGTCACAGTAGGAGATCAAGGGTTGCTCTGATTTGGTAGGTGAATATCCTGATGGCTGTGCAGATTAAAAAGAGTGAGTCACCAGCTGGAGGCTGGAAGGAAGAAGCGGGGCGTTAGAAGGATGTGGCTGCGGGGAGACCTGGTGAGCAGAGATTAGGAGGGCAGCTCATGCCCAGAGGACTGAAATAGCTCGTCCACTACTTTCATTGTTTTAGGCATTTAAATCACACAGAATTAATTACCAGCAAAGATGCCCCAGGGAACGATGTTGTATCAGTTATCTTCCTGAGCACTTGACTCTTTTTCTATTTATTCTAGACAAAAGATATTTATTTGTGATGTTTCATCTTTAGTCTGAATGTCTCTACTTTGGACATCCATTTCATCTGGAAGGTTTCCATGAGATGCCAGTGAGGCTGTCTGATTAAAGTCATGACTTATAACCAAACATCTTTCTCTCTCCATGTTGCTGACCACAGCTTTGGTTATGAATTGTGAAAGCTTGTTAAAATCCAGTGTATTTCTCCTCTTTGTGGGTTCTGTTTATTTTTTATTTCTAGTATTTTGATTGGACAATGAAAATTAGTGATGCCAGTTGCGAGTCTTCAGGTACAAGTTTGCCTTTCAGCCATTGTGTGGTAGTGATTATTTGCTTTTGAAAAGTCACAGCTGTGGAGTTTTAGTTCCTTTTTCTTAATAATCTCTGGGAAAACATGGCCTTACATAAAAGCCTGCTGCATGAAAGGTGAAACCAGGGCCAAGTTGGGACAATGATATCTTTTCCACGTCTTATTCGCTTTTCCAGAGAGAGATGGCAACAAGCTGAGTAGAGGTTAGAAGCAGCAGCATTGTTGCTTCTGTGTCCCTTGAATTCCTTTCATCAGTCTGGTGTCTACATGTCCTGATGACACATTTCTGGGTCACATGTCTGAGAAGGAAGGGCTGTATGGAGAATACATGACATGGAAAGTATTCTAGCCAGAGTTATGCTGGCAGGTTCCACACGTGATCTGAATTTGTCTCTTCCTCACACGGACTTTATTAATAGTACAAGACTGAGACAAGGAGAGACAGTTGCATTGCTCTTTATGTAAATAAAACAACCAAAATATATTCTTTCTTCTTCCTTATATTAAGCCTGTAAGTATCTTATTGCTGCATCAGGCAGCATAAAGTAGCAGATAAGACCATTAGGAAATGGAAAGCAGCATGAGTCAGAGCACAGAGATTTCCCAAGCCAGGCTCCATGGCCACAGGAGAGGAATGAAGGCATGCAGACTCAGTATGCAGCACCCAGAACTGGAGAAAGACTAGGAGGCCTAACTAAGTATTAAAAAACTCAGTTTCAAGGATAGCCAAACTGAATGCTTCTCTTGTTTTGGTCCAGTGGGAACTTTGTAATGGAAGAGTTAGATAGTTTTCCTCCTTGGCTCTGCCATCAAAGGCTACTGCCTTTCCCAACCAACGTTCTCCCATTCAATGGGATCTAGATTTCTCTCTCCACAGGATGCTGCTCATCGTAAGACATCAGAGAGAGAGAGAAAATGCTGTAACTGTAGGCTGTCTTTATTCTGACTCTTCTCAGGTTCATCAGTCACTTTCACAGAAACACCCAGGTTGGCAAAGCCCCTCAGGATCACCAAATCCAACCCAGAACCCTACTCTACAAGATTCACCTTAAACCATAGCCCTAAGCACCACATCCAATTGACCCTTAAACAAATTCAGGGGGGGTGACCTCACCACTTCCCTAGGTAGCTCATTCCGGTCCCTGACCACTCTCTCCACAAAAAACTTTTTCCTAATGTCCAATCTAAACCTACCCAGTCTCAGCTTGAGGCCATCCCTCCTTGTTCTGTCTCCAATTACCTGTGAGAACAGACCAGCAGCAGCCCCTCCAATGTCCCTTCAGGTAGTTTCAGATAGCAATGAGGTCTACCCTCAGCCTCCTCTTTTTCAAACTAACCATCCTCAGCTCCTTCAGTTGCTCCTCATAAGATTTATTCTCTAGGCCCTTCCCCAGCTTTGTTGCCCTCCTCTGGACCCACTCCAGCACCTCCACATCTCTCTTGTATCGTGGTGCCCAAAACTGAACACAATAGCCAGGTTTCCCGTTGCAAAAAAAGGAGTAGTCTACAGCACCATAGATAGAAGTCTTTTTTCTGAAGAAGGTAGGCAGAGTTTTGAATAAGCAAAAATGCTTTACTACATTATTAATATGCAGGGTAAAATATACCAACTAAGAACATCCAAGGCATGAGGCTGTTCTTCAGAGTGCCTTTCTGTTTCAGTGTCTGCATTTAATGTGGCAATAAACCTGGACCAATTTCAGTGTATGTTACACTGTATCAGAGCTCTCATACCATCTATAGCTTCCCATCCTTTCTCATATAATAAGATATAGCAATCTGGAAAGAATTTTTTTTTCCTTGATAGACTCTTTAATCATTTAGAGTTTCAGAATTCAGAGGAGAAGGCTTCCAGGAGACCTTAGAGTAGCCTTCCAGTATCTGAAGGGGGCCTACAGAAAGGCTGGGGAGGGACTATTGACAAGGTCTTGCGATGACAGGACAAGGGGCAATGGGTTTAAACTGGCAGAGGGGAGATTTAGACTGGATGTTAGGAGGAAGTTCTTCACAGTGAGGGTGGTGAGACACTGGCACAGGTTGCCCAGGAAGGTTGTGGCTGCTCCCTCCCTGGAGGTGTTCAAGGCCAGGTTGGATGAGGTCTTGAGTGACCTGTGCTAGTGGGAGGTGTCCCTTGCTTATGGCAGGGGGTTGGAACTAGATGATCCTTGAGGTCCCTTCCAACCTTACCATTCTATGGTTATACAATTCTAATTTGGGAGCAATTTTGTCATCGAGTGTTTAAAAATGCATCCACAATCTTTTCAGGGGCAGAGGTAATCAAATTAAGAATTGTAACTTAGCAAAACCACTACAGGGAGACGGAGGGGAAAAGCTGTTGTCACAGCAGTGTTGCTGTGGGTGTTGTTTCCTATAGCATCCTTTGGCTGCCTTCCTCTAAGTGCCCCTTACCTGGCTCTTCCTCCTCAGCTGTCCCTTTTATGAGCTATGTATGTTCAGTTCCACGGCTCTGCACAGGCTGCCCCCATTTTATGGCATCTTCCCAAGTCAATACTATGACTTGAATATCCAGGTGTGGGTACACAGGTTCATAATGTTAGTCCTTTGGACCACATTCCCTGAGTCCACTTTTCATCCCATTATCAGATTGGTACTGAATAAAGGCCAAGTGGAAAATCCCAGTATGAAATGCACTCCCGTGGCTGCCGTTCACATAATGGCCATGTTCAGGAAAGGTTTGGTAAGAGATCTCACCATATATTGGACTATTTGAATTGTTTGTTTTTAGTCTAGTTTGAACAATTTCTGGCATCTCAAGGTCAAAGCCTCACTTTTCATAGGTAAACATTTCAGAGGACTCAATGACATATCACTAGCCAGACTCAGAACTGGTGCTGCTTAGACAGTTACCTTGGATAGAAAAAACATTTAAGCAGTGATTCCCAGATATCATCTGGCTCCAGGCCTTAAAATAAGGACCGTTTGTTACACTTCCTAGCAGAAGCTGGGGTTTCAAGACCACAAAGCTACTTGAAAAGTGTCCACTGCCCATTGAGGGGAAAAAAACAAACAAACAAAAAACAAACAGACAAAAATAACTAAACAAAACCCCAACAAACTAACAAAAAAACCCCCACCCAGCTATTTCTTGACAGTTTTAAAGGCTGCTACAGTAGAACAATAGAAGGAGTCATGGTGATGTTTGCAGTCTTCTGCTGACAATGACTTCTGGCCACATCAGATTCTCTAAGGCACACAAGTGCAGAACAGAGCCTATAGGTATCTGCATCCTGGAGCACCCCTGTGTATACAGTCCCCAGAGGGGGGTTGCAAACTGCTCATGCCAGCTGTTGCATTAAATTACATTTAGCCTGAGTGATCAGTAGCTCATCAGTTAACCTCTGATTCCTAGTGACTAGAAGCATCTGACATCAAGGAAGCCCTTGGAGAAAGCATAGGGGAATAAATAACTACACTAATAAAGCTATGCAAAGCACCTCGGAGTGCTCCAGTTCAAGGGGACCCTGACATTTCTGACCCACTACAAGTAGTGGCAGAAAAATTTCAGGAATTTAATGTGGAGTGTTTAATTGGCACATAAAGAAACCAGTAGAATGTAAAATCTGTTCCTTCCCTACAGCTAAACCACTTCAGCTTGGAAGCTTAGTAAATATTTTTTTTGCCACTAACATGTGCTTTGATTGTGCAGAAGGTAAATCATCCTCGTAAACAGGATAGAAAACCATCTTGGCCTGCTGCATTTGTGATGATTTTTTTGTTTGCAGTGCAAATGTAAATGCAGTAGTCCTATTGCTATAGCCTGCTTAGCACCCAAATACCATTTTCCTAATTTATTTCCATCATTTGAACTTAGGGACACAGAGAAATATTTCAAATTTTACATGAGATAAATACTTCTTTTGGAGAGTGAACCTGTACAAGCATAGTAGATGTAATAATGAACTCTGACAGCCCAAACTCCTAACTTTTACAGTGTCCTCATAGGGAAACATGCATTGATTTACTTTATGAAGAAATTCTTTACAGTGAGGGTGGTGAAATACTGGCACAGGTTGCCCAGGGAGGTTGTGGCTGCTCCCTCCCTGGAGGTGATCAAATCATAGAATCATAGAATGGTAAGGTTGGAAGGGACCTCAAGGATCATCTAGTTCCAACCCCCTGCCATAGGCAGGGACACCTCCCACTAGTACAGGGCACTCAAGGCCTCATCCAACCTGACCTTGAACACATCCAGGGAGGGAGCATCCACAACCTCCCTGGGCAACCTGTTCCAGTGTCTCACCACCCTTACTGTAAAGAACTTC
>VWZE01015214.1:58079-111723 GCA_013396675.1 Eubucco bourcierii
CCTGTGCTGGGGGCTCCAGAACTGCACACAGGACTCCGGGTGGGGTCTGAGGAGAGCAGAGTAAAGGGGCAGAATCACCTCTCTTGCCCTGCTGGCCACGCTTCTCTTGATGCACCCCAGCACTCAGTTGCTGTCTGGGCTGCACTCACACTGCAGGCTCATGTTGAGCTTTTCATCAATCCAGACTCCAAGGTCCTTTTCCTTATGGCCGCTCTCAGCCATTCCCATTCACCACCCAGCCTGTATTTGTGCTTGGGATTGTGCCTACCCAGGTGCAGGACCTTACACTTGACCTTGTTGAATGTCATGAGGTTGACCTGGGCCCACCTCTCCAGCCTGTCCAGGCCCCTCTGGATGGATCCCTGCCCTCTAGCAAGTCGACTGTGCCACACAACTTGGTGTCATCTGCAGACTTGCTGAGGGTGCACTGATTCCTCTGTCCATGTCACTGACAAAGATGTTAAACAGAAGATCTTAAAATGAAACCCACAGAGAAAATAGATAGAGTGGAGGCAGCAGAACTGCAGCCCTGCACGTCATATAAAATGAATGCAGTTCATCATGCCAAATTGTTCACGCTCAGACCATATATGTTCAGCTCTTGACAAAGTGATCTCTTTGCGAAGCTACATAATGCAGCAGCCAGCTAAGAATGAGTTATAAACAAAGAAGCCATTCAGCTGTCAAAGCAATTTTCAGCTATATTAAAACAGAATGGGATGGGATGGATTCTGCTGAGCCTTCTGCTGCACACTGTCCCAGGGAGCTGGTGGTGTTGCACGTGTGTAAATGGCGTGGCGAGAGGCGGTGCCAGAGGGCAGGGGCAGCCGCCCAGGCAAGCACATGCAGGCGCACATGCAGGCACACGTGCGCGGTGTCGGCGCCTGCCGCCTTCCCCAGGCCATCTTACAAACTGATAAATGCTTACTTAAACTTGCATTCTCCATCTGCACTTGGGGATGTCACTGAGGCTTCTGTCCATTCCCATGACATGTTCTGTTTCCATAGGAACCTATGTACTTTGGGGAGGGAAAAGCAGAAGGAGACTGAGCAAAGCAGGAAAATCAGGTGAAATAACAGAAGTAGGCCCCCTTCAGTAGCCTTCCAGTATCTGAAGGGGGCCTACAAGAAGGCTGGGGTGGGACTATTTAGAAGGTCTTGCAATGACAGGACAAGGGGCAATGGGTTTAAACTGGCAGAGGGGAGATTTAAACTGGATATTGGGAGGAAGCTTTTTACAGTGAGGGTGGTGAGACACTGGCACAGGTTGCCCAGGGAGGTTGTGGATGCTCCCTCCCTGGAGGTGTTCAAGGCCAGGTTGGACAAGGCCTTGAGTAACCTGTACTAGTGGGAGGTGTCCCTGCCTATGGCAGGTGGTTGGAACTAGATGATCTTTGAGGTCCCTTTGAACTTTACCATTCTGTGATTCTATAAGTGTGCGGTGTGAAAAGATCACTCGGCTGGTGGGGCTTTCACCAAAACTACTTCTGCCTTAGGGCAGCTAGATGCCTTATTTATTTGTGGGTATGTCACTTCAGCACAATTCAAATCCATTCAAAGTTAGGTCAGTTAAATGGACACAGCATCCACTTTCTTCACATATACTCTTCCCCCAGCAGATAGACTGTAGAGAGGCCAGGCTGCCAGTGCGCTTGCAGCTGACACATAACTTCTGCTGTTTGTTATGTCTCTGCTGTTATTAGCAGGTGTTTCCTATATTCATCCCCAAACTAGGGAAGGAGGCAGGGCCTGGGAAACTACAGATTTCAACTCAGGTTCAATGAAATACCTGTCAAGTCTCCTATAAAAAAGCTGTGTATGATCTGTACAGCCCAAGGGATAGACAGGGCAAGGAGAGGCATGCTAGAGCTATTCTATGACTTTTTTCCTTCTTGAAACAACCAACTTGCTATTTAATCATTGAATCACTAATTAAAAATCATGAATAAAACAAGCTGTGTACAGCTTTCTGGCAAACATCCTACTCAGTTCAGTAGGGCCAAGATTTTACCCTTTCCTTGACTGCAAAGTTTGGACCTTGAATTCTTTAGCTGTTCTGTGTGTTTTATGACAGATCTTCTTCTCTTAGGTTTGTTTTACTTTCTCATCTCAGTTGAGCTCTTAACGTGATGGAGTCTTAACACGATGGATTTCAAGAGGTAGTCCATGACCAGACTAGCTGTGTTTCATAGAATCATAGAATGTCAGGCCTGGAAGGTCCCTTCCAACCTTACCATTCTATGATTCTAAGGGACCTTGAAAGATCATCTGGTCCAGTCCCCCTACCAGAGCAGGATCACCTATGTCAGATCACACAGGAACACATCCAGGCAGTTCTTGAATATCTCCAGAAAAGGAGATTCCACAGCCTCCCTGGGCAGGCTGTTCCAGTGCTCTGTCACTCTTACAGGGAAAAAACTTCCTCTTTAGGTTCACATGGAACCTCCTGTGCCTCAACTTCCTCCCATTGCCCTTTGTCTTGTCACTGGGCATTACCAAGAAGAGGCTGGCTCCATCCTCCTGGCACTCACCCTTTACATATTTATGAACACTAATGAGATCCTTTTCTGCTGTGACTTAGGAGATGTCAAGGAGTAGACGTGAGGGCAGCAGGAGTTTTGGCAGCCAAAGGTCACCTCAAGCACCTCTCTGCAGGCATAAACTGAACTTGCAAGTCCTTGTTGCCAGAGCTATGTGACACTCAGGGGTTTCCCTCAACTGGTATCTGACAGCTGGAGAAAAGATGGACCACTGTAACCCAAAACATCAGCTGTTTCACCACCCTGGGCAGGATGCCAAGAGGAGAAACAGAATCCTCTCTGTGTGTATCCTATATGTATAAATGCTGTTTGGAACAGGATCCCCTTCTCTCTGTGCATATTCTTCGGTACGTGTTTCTCCTATGTACCCCTTTTTTATTTACCTATCATACCCTCTGTAATTTTACTTTCATAGAATCATAGAATGGCAAGGTTGGAAGGGACCTCAAGGATCATCTAGTTCCAACCCCCTGCCATAGGTAGGGACACCTCCCACTAGTACAGGTTCCTCAAGGCATTGTCCACCCTGGCCTTGAACACCTCCAGGTAAGGAGCAGCCACAACCTCCCCGGGCAACCTGTTCCAGTGCCTCACCACCCTCACTGGAAAGAAGTAAAGACTGTAAAGGTATTCAGAGCCTGTCTTAGGAAAGCTCGATGCTATTTTTGTCTGGAGCTGAATAACTTTAAGATGCAACCCCACTGCCTGCTTGCTTAAAGGTAGGGATGTGCCAACAAACCCTGCCTCTCAGGACCTTTTTGGCAGACCATACTCAACTTTCTGCTGTGTTCTTTGTGAGAAACTCCTCTTGAGTCACACATGGCCTCTGTATGAAGTGCCTGAGGCAACAAAAAATGCCAGGACCTACTGCATCCTTCAGAGATTAGGGCATCAGAGTACAAATCAACAGCAAACACCAACACATTGGGTGGCAAAACCCCTGGCCTGTAGTGTTGACGTGATTCAAGGTCATACTGTTAAACTTATGTTTCTGCACTCAAAACCATGATATCTAACAGCACTGACAATGAAGAGTCTTACTTGCTGGTTAATCAACAAATTATAAGAATAATAATAATAGTTTTTTTAAAAAACTATGTGAAGGGACATGTGGTGTTGTTGAGCAGCTTTAGTCTTGGTTGTTTTCCTTGGCTTTGAACTTTGAGTTTTACAAGTTATATGCTCAATGTTTTTCCTCCACTTCTTTGTATCCGGATGGAAAGAAACAGTTTGTGAAAAATGTGCTTTGTGGGTAATGTAGAATTCTTCTCCTCTGGGGAGTCCATCAGTGAGGATGTTTACTATATATTTATGAGATCCTTTGCAGATCTTTAGACTAGGCTCTCAGAGGTTCATTCCCTTAGACTTTTTATTGCTAACATTTATTCTTCTTTTAATGGGAGCTCTTAGAACAATGCAGAGGGATCAGTTCAAACTCCAGGCAAATCTTGCATCACTTCTGGCTTGCAGCTGGGCTCCACACAGGACTCAGCAAGGTTTCATTCAGTTGTTCTTGTAGTGTTGGTTCCAGTTCTTGAGGAAGGTGGGGGTCAGAGAAAATTGCTTTTGACTTTAACATTTTGTGTGTGTTAGTCTGTGATGTGCTTGTTCCAGAGGCTGGATATTATGTTTGATACTATGTCATTCTGTAAAGCAACACTGAGTGCAATAGCAAGTGACAGAGCATCTCTCATGCTACTGCTGATTCATTTCATGTACTTCTGTGAGGTGATGACATATCTTGGTCACGTCAAAACTGTTCATTTCTAGATAGGAGCTAATATCAAAATAGTAGATATTATGTGGTGAGTTTGAAGTCCAGAAGATAATGTTCAAGGTTGATATTTGTACTCAAAAATCTAATCTTCTGGCTACCAGCGTAACTTGCAGTGTGAGTGAAAAGAATTTGCATGACTGTGAGCTGAAGAATGGGCTGTTGCTCAAGTACAAGGATGAATGAGAAAGATAAAAACCCAATCTGTGCAATCCAAGTGTACTCTTTATCACCTTGTTGTAACAAACCAAATTTTGTGATGCTCTTTGACTTGGGATTTTGCAGAGTCACCCTACTGCTGGTTTTCTTCTTCTCTTGCCTTTCTGTTTCCTGAGTTCCCTTCACAGACTCTGCAATTTTTATCCTCATTTTCCTCTTTTGCTTTTAATGAAAAAACAGAGTTACTGTTTTGACCTCAGGGTCTTCTCCCACACTGAAGGATTTAAAATTGCTAAGTGAGAGTCAGCAGGAGATTATGATACTCAGTTTAATTTCCTTAGAAATGTTATAGCTGAAGTATTTATAATAATAAGGGTTTGTTGCTGGAAACTCAATGCCAAGATTCTGAAAGAGGTAACTGAACCAGAAAGTTCTGGAAATATTTCCTAGATAGAAACTCAGGAGGAAGAAGAGGAGTAGGGGAACGACAGCCATGCAATGGAATAACTGAGCTTATAATGTTCAGCAAAAGAATTCCCTTGTTGTTTAGTGTTTTTTTCTTTTGACAAATTGCTGGTGTAGGAACTGATTTTGTTTCAGTCTTCTCTTCTGTTCCAAATGTAAGCTTTTGGGTTTCTCGATGTGGTTATTTGTCATACATCACTTAGTTATGGTGAGCTCCAGTTCATGGGGTGTGATTGGTCAGCCCAGCTTAATGACTTAAGCTTTATAAAATGCATTTGGCTCAGAAAAATATCATTTGGTTGTTGGAAGAAAATCTGCCACATTACTCCAAGTCAGTCATTACTCAGAGAAAGTTTTGCTATGGTAGGAGTCAGCAAGACTCAAACAGTGCATGATGCTCCTGCATGTTTTCTTTCCAGAGCTGAATCTTGCTGTGGCATGTTGTGACAGTGACAGCCACAAGCAAATTTTTACTCACATGGCTATTCTCATAAGTAACTAAAACTGGAGGCAAAGAAAGATCCAGCTAACATTTGTGAATATGTTGGGATCACCAATTCCTCACCATTCACTGTTTCTCACTTTTATTCCCTTTCATTTCTTCTTAGGTTTGTGTTTCAATGATGCTTGTTCTGTTCCAACAACTAATCTTTGAATTCATAGTGAATTGTTTTGAATATTGATGAATCCACATATATGAATGTAGATATATAAAGTGGTTGATTTTTTGGGTTTGTTTTTTTAATGGAGGTTGATTTGTTTCAGTAAGCAAGAGACAGCAGATGTAGATTGATTTGTTTGTTTGTTTTGGTATTGTTTTGGTTTGGGTTTTTTTTTTTTTGTTTGTTTGTTTATTAATGGAGGTTGGTTGGTTTCAGTAAGCAAGAGGGAGCAGATGTGGTTACAGAAGTTCTCATTCACTACTGGAATGGGCTGCCCAGGGAGGTGGTGGAGTCTCTGGAGGTGTTCAAGGCGGGTTTGGACGTGGCACTTGGTGCCATGGTCTGGTCTTGAGGGCTGTGGTAATGGGTTGGACTTGATGAGCTTTGAGGTCTCTTCCAACCCTGGTGATACTGTGATAAGTTGCAGGCATCTTTGTGAGCAGTCAACCTACGCGGCTGCGTCACACAACCTTATAATATAATTCATGTCCCACTTGAAGGCTGGCCTGAGTTCTTACTGAATGAGGGTTCCCCTTCTCCTGAGAGAATCTAGAGTACATTCATTGATGAGTTTTAGTAAACAATTTTGGTTTTCCATAAGATCTTTGTCAGTGGATAATGTTTTCCAAAACCTGGTACCATCTCCCAAGACATAAACTGGATTGAAACTGGATGTTAGGAAGAAGTTCTTTACAGTGAGGGTAGTGAGACATTGGAACAGGTTGCCCAGGGAGGTTGTGGCTACTCCCTCACTGGAGGTGTTCAAGGCAAGGTTGGACAAGGCCTTGAGTGACCTATTCTAGTGGGAGGTGTCCCTGCCTGTGGCAGGGGGTTGGAACTAGATGATCTTCGAGATCCCTTCCAAACTTATCATTCTATGATTCTATGACATCACCACTGTAGTATCTATCAGGTAGTTTAAAAGCATGTTAGAGTACAGCTTGTTCTATATGAACATTTGTAAGGCAGCTGCTGAAAGAAGTGTCCCTGAACATACAAAATCTGTGAGTCACACCTTGTGTTTCATCAGGAGGTGCTTTTGTTAAAGAACTGCCAGAGACAATACAAAGATTGGTCTTGGTTATAATGTAATCCTCGATATGTACATCACTTCTGCTTGGCAAATGAGCTGTTTGGCACTAGAAAGTATTTACATTGTTTTTGAACTTCTGTGTGTGCTGGAAGGTAGGATGAAATATTTCATAGATGGCCAGACCATTCCTAAGAAAAGATGTGTCACTAAACAGAAATTCGAAACCATCCTGTTTCAAAGGATATTATGTGATCAGTGCAATTCCAACAGAGTTTTACTGGACATCCAGAGGACATCTTTCATTGTCTTTATATAGGTTACACCTCAGTTGTGTTTTACTGGACATCCAGAGGACATCTTTCATTGTCTTTATATAGGTTACACCTCAGTTGTGTTTATCACAGCATCACAGACTGTCAGGGGCTGGAAAGGACCTTGAAAGCTCACCCAGTCTAACCCCTCTGCAGAGCAGGATCACCTGTAGCAGATCTCACAGGAATACATCCAGGTGGGTCTTCAATATCTCCAGAGGGAGGTTCCACAACCTCCCTGGGCACAGATCCCAGAATTCTGTCACCCTCACAGGGAAAAAATTCTTCCTCATGTTTCCATGGAACTTCCTGTGCCTCAACTTCTCTACCCATTGCCCCTTGTGCTGTCATTGGGCATCGCCAACCAGAGCCTGGCTCTGGCCTCTTGGCACTCAGTGACCTTTACATATTTATAAACATCTTTTTTGCTTATGCTTTGTTTCAGAGCTTTCCAGTTTGTTACTGTACCAAGAGCTGCCTTTCCTTGCACTCCTGCTTTGACATTTTTCTATCCATCCATATTCTTAAGAGGTGTTTTTTCTCAATGCACAAGATGTGGCAGAAGTTGCTGTTGATTGGCTCGTTATACTCTGATACTCAGTATCTTAGCTTAAATCACAAAATAAATGTAAATAATATTTTTATGTCACAGCTCTTTGTAAGAGCACATGCTTTTTACTTCCACTTTTCCTATGTTTCTGGTCCTTGAGTGAGGAGAAATCACAAAACACCAAGAGTATGCTGGTGTATGTGAAAAAACCTGCATGAGCCTTGGTTCCAGGAAGAACATATACACATGCTGATAAACAGCTCCTTATCTAAGAAATACTTGAGAGAGGGTTTCTTAAATGAGAATGCTTCTCTGAAAGCATTTGGTTGCTGGGTTGTTTGGTTTTTTAATATCTCAACACTTTGCTGCTAGTGCTGTGAAATCCTTGCTGGGCCTTGGCCAATTAACTGAATAAACTTTTGCTTGCTAAATGATTTTATAGCTCTGTGAGATAAACTTGCTGTTAGTTCATCTAACTTCCCTCCTGCACTTTGTGTGTGACTGAAGTTCTTGCTAAGTTATCAAACAAAGCAGTCAGAACATGTCTGGACACTGGAAGTTCTCTCAGTGTTTGGTATTGTTAGCATTACAAAATATAATTATTGTTGCATTATTTAATACACTGAGGTCTCTGTGATGTAATTTTCCACTTCCATATTTACATCCCATTTAGAGACATCTTTCTTTGTTCACTGTGTGACACACCTCATAGAACAGATGAGATCCTCCAAACATGCATCCCATAAACTGTCTGCATAATAGTCCTTCTTTCTAATAGCCAACCAGCTACTAAAGCTCAAATGAAAGGTTGAGATCAGAACTGTGATTATGTCACTGCAGACATCAAATCACAGTAAGAGAAAGAATAATAAACTGCACCAGTACATGCTGGGGGGTGATCTGCTGGAAAGCAGCCCTGTGGAGAAGGACCTGGGAGTCCTAGTGGACAAAAAGCTCTCAATAGGACACCGATGTGCCCTTGTGGCCAAGAAGGTCAGTGGGATCCTACAGTAAGAGGAGTGTGGCCAGCAGATGGAGGGAGGTTCTCATCCCCCTCTACTCTGCCCTGGCGCAACCTCACCTGGGATATTGCATTCAAAAGAGCCTAATAGAGGGCTATGAAGGGGTTGGAGCACTGCCCTGTGAGGAGAGGTTGAGGGACTTGGAGTGTTTTGGTCTGGTGAAGAGAAGACTTAGAGGGGACCTAATCAATGTTTATAAATATCTGAGGGCTGGGGGTCTCAGAATCACAGAATTAACTGGATTGGAAAAGACCTTTGAGATCAAGTCCAGGTTATCACCTAACCCTTCTAATTAACTAAACCCTGGCACTAAGTGCCTCATCCAGCCTCCTCTTAAACACCTCCAGTGATGGTGACTCCACCACCTCCCAGGGATGTCCATTCCAAAGGGCAATCACTCTTTCTGTGAAGAAACTGGATCTGGCACCCTTCACCACCACTCTCTGGGCCTGCCCCTCCAGCCAGCTTTTGATCCAGCACAGAGTGAATCTGTCCAACCCACTAGCTGCCAGGTTTGCCAGGAGCTTGTTGTGGCAGACAGTGTCACAGGCTTTGCTTGAAGTTGCCCACAAGAAGGGCAAGTGATCTTGAAGCAGCCTCCAGCTGCCTGAAGAATAATAGATCAGCCTCTTCTTCCTGGTTGGGTGATCTATAACATAGTCCAACCAGGATATCATCCTTGTTGGCCTTCCCCCTAATTCTCACCCATAGGGACTCAACCTGATCATCCTTAATCTCTACTTCCATGACATCCAGAGCCTTCCTAATATACAAAACCACTCCTCCACCTCTTCTCCCTTGCCTGTCCCTCCTGAAAAGTCTGTAGCCATTGATTACAGCACTCCAGTTGTGTGAGATCCTACCATGTCTCTGTGATGACCACAACATCATAGTTTACCTCTTGTACCAAGACTTCCAGCTCCTCTTGTTTATGACCCATACTTCTTTACCCATAACTTCTTTACCATAAGGCTCACAGAGCACTGGAACAGGCTCCCTAGAGAGGTTGTGAAGTCTTCTACTCTGGAGACTTTCAAGCCCCGTCTGGACACGTTCCTGTGCAACCTGAGCTAGATTCCATGGACCTGCTGTGGCAAGAGGGTAGGACTCAATGATCTGTGGAGGTCCCTTCCAACCCCTAACACCCTGTGATCCTGTGAGAAGTGTCATAATGTTACTGAAGACATCAAATCACAGCAAGATTTCTTTAATTAAAAAAGGACTGTGTAGGAACAGGAAAAAAAAACAAAAAAACATTGCCTACACATTGCAGACTTCTCAGCTGTATGATTGTTTGAAGTATTCAAGTAATGGATACAAAGGTGGAAACAGGAGGAAAGGTAGAGCAATCACACCTGGAGGCAGTGAGAGAATGGGAGAATTCTCATTCAATCCTAGCAAAATAAATTTCTGTCCAGGGGGCATAGGCACCAAGAGGAAAATAACTTCTATGAAACCAAGGGCTATTACAGCCTAATTTTGCTCTCTGGACCCAGGTAAATTTCATTCTAACACAATAAATAAATACATAATATAAAGTGCAGTGCTACTTCTTGATTCATGATCTTATTAGACTCTAAATAAACATATATCATGCTGGAATTGTAATAACACAGGCTTAGTACATATAGAGGGAATTGCATCCATCTACCAAATGTGAAGAAAAAGTACCCAAAGGGAATGATTTAGAGGGGAATTAAATTCTCCTCTAGACTCAGGGAGGCTTCTTGCTGTGTTTTGCTCAGGAAGTTGGTTCTTCTCATACACAGATGTTTTAACATATTTTCTTCCTTGAAACAAACAAACAAACAAACAAAAGTAATAAAATCCTTCTGATAAATAAACACCCTTCAGATATTTAACTATACACTAGCATTATGCTGTAAGTGGAAAAGCAACTCTAATAATTAGAAAGTTCAGCAAAACAATTTAATGTGAAATCACTCTATAGGAATATGTGACAATATTAGCTGTATGTGGGTTTGTAATAACATAAAGTGTTTTTCTCTTTCCTATGTGCACTGTGTCACGTGAAAGTGTTTCTTTAGGCTCAGGAGCTGTTTGGGGGCTTATACTTGTCAAATAATGTAGGAACAGGGAAAGGGAGAGTAACAGCAAGGAATTATTTCATTATTGCCACATTATTATTGCTGTTCTTATTGTGGATATCATTTGCTGTAATGGCTATGATTTGGCTGGCAATTTTCACACACTTCAGTGCTTTTGCTTTGTTCTGTGGAGTTCACAATCCAAAGACAGAAGGCAGGGAAGAAAATATCAGTAAGTCATTTATGGAAGACTTATTTATAAATTGTCAAGCTCCCTCACAGCAATAAAAACACACTGTCAGGAGGGTTTCTACAGAAGAGACTTAGCAGATGAGCCCTAGGTGTCTGGACAGGGCTTAGACCATGATGTGATGGCGTGGAGCACAGCTGGAGTGTGGTGTCATGAAACTCAGGGCTGGGAGCAGGTGGCTGGAATCTTCTCATGGTGAGACCAAGATAGTGAGTGCATGGAATGAGTACCAGAGCTTTGTAGGCTCTGCATGCTTTGCTCTGCAAAGCACCAGAGCTTTGTAGGCTCCTAGCCATGCAGGATAGGAGGGTGGTTGATGAATTTAAAACCTGAGTAGGGGAAGTTCTTCATGAGCTTTTGTCAACAGGGATATTCTCTGAGGTGACAGCAGTAGTGTAACCGTGGTGTAAATCCATCTGGCTATACAGATTTCAGTGCTGCCCAGCTGAAATTTTGGCTGGGGGTTCACAAATCCTCAATGTTTCACACATTAAAGCACAAAACAACTTCTCTTTCAGACTGTTGTGTAATCATGAGTCATTAGCCTCTGCTTAAGGGTGATTCAGCTACCTTGTCAAGGAGCTGGAACAAAACTGCATCTCAGGTGACTTAGTTATACAACATGGAAAACAAATTCTCTCCCCCACCATTTTGTGGGCAGTGTGGGCAGCACCCTGCATATGCCTAGGTAAATGTTTAGTGCCATGGCTTGAGTTTCTTCCCATGGGAAGACCATATCTGTAAAACTGCTGCTTAGCCAGCCTTAAATCCCATTCAATCCTCAAAACAGATTCAGAAGGACTGTGGTGAAAGAGTGATTTTCACCTTTGATAGCTGAATTGCTGTAACATCTGCATTACATTATAGTACAGCTCAAATACTGAGGGAAGAGGATGAAGATATGAAGTGACCAATGCCTCTTTAAGAATCCACAAGAGTAATGCCATGAAAGGGAATTACAATAACTCACATAATAAAAACATTATCTTATAGGTTTCAGACAAGCCTTCCCTTAGGGAGGCTGCCTGGCTTGTGTTTTACTGGCACAGCTGTTCAGACTTTTTTTTCCTTTGCTACATAGAAATAGAGGAATTGCAACAGCTGTTTGGGTTAATTTTTTTTTTTAATGCCTTTAGTAAGCAAAAATAGAGGCAATTGACATGAATAAGCAATATGAAACTGCCTATAAAGATGATTTTAAAACTTTCCAGAATGATTTCTGGATCTCATCTACAGTGAATAAAGGTTTGTTGTCCTTGGAAGGAGCTGAGCCAGAAGGGCAAATGGAGCATTTCCACTCACTTGCTGACCAGGTGTAGCCTTAGTTGTCCAACATCTATTCTCTTCATGAAGAAAACATTCATTTAGACCAGGGCAAATTGTCAAAATCTGTTATATTGGAATCAGTCCACAGTAACCCTACTGACTTCACTGATGTCACTTTAAATTTTCCTGACACTAAATAAAAAACCCAAACTAATTTTGCTTAAAACTATCCATAATTGATTCCGTTGCCTTCCAGGGAACATCTCCTGAAGGAAGCAGCTGAAGAGAGAAAGGAAACAGAGCTTGTAAGTATATTTGTACAGACATCATTTCCCTATGAAAAAAAAAAAAAATAAAAAGAAGTCGTTTTTGTGCTATTTTCAAAATCACAGTGAGGGGGGAGGGGGGGAGGGCAGAAGAGTCGTTGCTGATTAGTACTGCCACTCCCAACACACGGTGCACTAATATCATCCCAACAGGTCAAGAGAGAGTCTGGTTTGGCTGGTCGATGGAATCAAAGAAGTGGGAGTCATCTGCTTTTTGTTGCCCAGAGTTTCACACACCTCTAGCGGCAAACCCTTTTGGTTGCCAAGACAACCCTGAAGAAATACGAAATCCAGAACAATACCCTGTGCACCAGAAGCTTCCTATTCTTTAGTGCATGCGGCGGGTTTGAATGTCAAGAGAAACACTGCCCTCCACATCAGCCCAGGTAAGTCAAGGTAAAGGTGATGTCTGTAGGATTACAGTGATTTGCATTTATCGTTTGTCTTTTGTCCCGACGGCTGCCAAAGCACTGAGAGCCTCAGCAAGGTTACTCCTGCAGTGCAGCCTTACCTAGCTTCGACCAGACAGTACCAGGAGGATTCCTGAGGGTTGTCACAAAAGTAAATTGGGGCCGGGGGGCTGACTGCTCTCCCCAACCAGTGCTGCATGTGAAGGTGTCTGCAGCAAGCAAGCGGTGCCAGGCTGTGATGTTCTGCCTTTATAGTGGTTTCTAAAGATTTCTCAGGCAGCTGAATGCAAGGTGGTGCAATCATAAAGGTCTTTTCACTCAGTAATCAGGATGAAGTGAGCTGTGGGCAAACAAATATAAATATGACTTAAGCCTCCTTGCCTGAGGTCTTGGCTCAGTGCAGGACAGTGGAACATCTGGAACTTTGGGTTTGTTAATGCTTTTATTTAACTCCAATGAATGCACATTAGACAAAGGTCCAGGAGGTTAAAATAAGCACCTTCAGAGATTCTTAGGGCATTCTCTTGCAGGCACAACCCTCAGGAACTTGTCTGTTTCTTAGAAACAGGCTGTGCACAGCAAATATAAGCTTTTCCAGACGATCTTTAAGCTTCCCATTTTATTCCCAGTGGCAAGTAATAAGTGATAACTGATTTCTAAAGAACGTTAGGAATATTCATTTTATCACATGTAAAGTTGGCACAGACCTCTTCATTAGTAATGGCTGCACCCTTAGGAAGTAACCTAAGATCTCCATGTGGTTAAAGTTCTTTGATAAATAGGGAAGCAGCACCTGGAGCAGGGGACACGGAGTTCTGCATGGCAATGCATCTGTGCATCCAATATGAAGATGTACATTTTATCCTGCTTCAAATTGTAGCAGCATCCCAAAAGCAAGCGAGAGAAATGCCATCATCTTTCACATCCTTTCATTCTTTGTATCCTCCCTCTCCTGTCAGGATATTCCCAGTAGGAAACTTGGTGGCATTACAGGTATATGCCTGCATGACCAGGCATCCCCGGGCGACTAAGCTTCCTCTCATCTGCTGCATCCCTAGAGTCACATCATACTCCTCCTTTTGCAGAAGTGTGCTGAGATCCAACAACTCCAGGACTCTAAAAGACAAGTAGCAAGCAGGTAAATTTGGTGTAACAGGAGCTCCCAAACAGCACAACAAAATGGTTGTTGAGAACTCCAAGTCCATAATATTGACACTTGGGATTTTAATTTGAGTCTAGCACTAGGTTAGTCCTGTAGGCTGAGCTCTGAAACTGTGCCTCAGCATGAACTGAAGCACGGCAAGCCAGGAATTCACTTCTGAAGCACACATCAGATCCAGACTAAGACATTAGGTTAGCATTTAAGGAGCAGAGGATCAAACTAGCCATTGATGAGAAGCAGGTGTTGCATATTTAAACATCGTGGCAAGGCACTCGGAGGCAGAGCTAGTTCTGCTTTGCTGGTGCCATCAGCAAGTCCAGAGCTTCAGGTGACAGTCTCTTCCTTGTGGGAGAAGGAGCCTGGTAAATGAGACATGAGGATGCACTTCAAGCAGCAACCACAGAAGCAACAGTTTCTCACTGTGCCTCGTTTGTCTCCCTGAAGAACTTGTGCTTTCATCCCACTAAAAGGCACATCCTGCTAGAGTTTCAGGAGAGGCATCCCTGAGGTCAGGCCACTCTGCTCCTGTTTTAACACCTTGCAAACAAATTGAAGGCTACTTGCTGCTCAGGAACAAAGAAGGTATGTGAAAGAGCTGCAGTTTCACAGACTGTTGAGTGGGAGTTTGTGCTATTATAGAACATCCCGTTCCAAAAGGAAACAAATGACAGTCTGATGCTGCTGGGTAGTAATGACGTACGCGGCTGCAGCGTGAGTCAGTCTGTGTGAGATTCAGATATGGACCTAGAGGGAAAACATTTGTGGCAGCAGGACTGATCACATGCTCATAGATGGAATTACCTCAGCTCATTTTTCATGCGAGTGTTAATATATTTGCTGCACTTCTTGAGTGAAAGGCAACGGCAGAGAGGAAAAAAAGTCGCATGTAGGAGCCGTTCTATCTGTCTCTTCTTGAAACCTCCTGCTTCCCACCCACACTCCTGCACTGCCAGTGATAATGTATCATGAGCCTTTTGGTATATCACTGTTTTGTTCAGTAAAATGGAATGTGCTGTTGTTATTTTTGTTATTATTTGTGTAATTTGGAATCCCAAAGCATGGCCCATTCCAAAGGCACAGGTCTGCAAATGGGGCAATTATTAGGAAAACGTTTTGTTTATCACTTCAGTGGTGTCTTGTTCTAATAGTTTACAGCTTGGTTGAATGCTTGTATTCATCTAAAAATGAAAAGTGATGCCTAAGGATCCTTTTAAGGCCCTCAAGTACTCAGTAGAGCTAATTCCCTGGTACGTGGGGGATGTGTACCGACGTAAAAGTTGTGAAATGAATTGACTGTTTACTGGAAGGTTATGGTGATCTTGTGGATAGTGTCAATCTGAGATAAGAAACCCTAGCCACAGTTTGAGGACAAGGAATCTTTAATAGTGTGAGGTGTTCCTATCCCAGAATATTTTTTTCCCCATCATTTAGCTCCAGCTCAGCTCTCTCCCAGTTGTGCCCAAGTAAGTCTGCAGCAAACCGCACCAGGAACTGATGGGGGTTGAAAGCTGTAAACAGAAAACCCCATAAAATAGGAAGGATTTTGTTTTCTTCTTTGTTTTGTTCTTCTGATTTTGCAACTTATTTTGACTAGATCACTTCTCCAACTGTCATGGCCCCTGGGAGCAACTGCACTGGTCCAGGTGTGGCATGGCAGCAGGAAAATGCTGGCAGGGGCTGATGGTGGGAACTCTGTGACAGCCTTGCCACGAAAATCTGCAAATCAGTAAACCGCAGCCATTAAAACATTGCTTTATTCAGCACAAACCCAGAACAGCTGCTATGCCTCCAGAAGGGGGGGAAGGGAGGAATAAAAAGGGGATGTTATTTGGCTACAGATCATGTAGCCAGGGTTGGAGGACGAACTGGGGGAAGGATTTGGACTCAGGGCACTGAAGTCTCTTGAATTAAAAAGGCCTGAGAAAGCAATAACGGCCATCAGGTGTTTCACATCTCTTGTGCTGAAATCTCAGAAATGCAGCTGACCTTTTTGTGGAGGTTCAGTCAAATCTGAAGAACTGCAAGTTGGAGTTGTAGTCTAACCCTCAAACAGGATCAAAATAGTGAGCTCAGATCAGTGATTCAGAGAAAAAGCAGAACTCCCCTTGCACTACAACTGAAAAGTTTGAGTTGTGCCTTTCTATGTGCAATTGCGTTATTAATGTTTAAAAGCAATGTTAGATTGAGAGAGCTCACCTGACACACTTCCCCACTGGAAATGGAGAGCATTTTTCTGGTGTAGCTTAAGTTCATAGGTAAGCAGACCACTCTGCAATGGCTCCAATCTTTAGTAAAGCCAGCAGAAGCAAACTGGTAGAAAAATGCTTCATTACACATTTTGCTCACACCAGTGCCTTGGTGAGCCAGGCTGGCTGCTCCTACCATGGAGGGAAGGGGACTGGCTTGAAGTACATGGGGTGCCTATCTCCCCAAAATGGCAAACCAGAGCTGGAGAGCTCCCCATGTCACCTTATCTGCTTCATCCGTCTGTCTCCCTTCCTTCGCCTTGGCACAGGCACACTCCTCTGTTATCACTGAGGTGGCAACATTTTGTTCGCACAGCTGAGTGCCCTTGAGATGACTCTGTGCATCCATCAAGGTCATAAAGTCATTCAGCCCCTTGACCAAAATACCTGTAGTAGCTTCTAGGGAAAGTTGTAGGAGGACTTCACTGCTGCCAGTGTAGCTTTGCTACGCTGTGGAGGTAACTTTCCTGCAGTACTACAAAGCAGCTTTACCGGAAAAGGGAATGGTTTGCCAGTGTTGCAGAATGGGAGAGTTAAGCCTATAAAGAATTCTTGTTGTAGTTTTAAAGCCGTCTTGAAAACCAGCCACACACTCTCCGCCCATCTCTGCTGAAGTGCCTGCACCGTAAGGTAAAGAGGTGCTTGCAGCATGTGCCGCTGGCGCAGGGTGGTTGGCCCAGCTGGCGACGCGGCAGAGCTGCGGGGTGCAGCAGCAGGAGCGAGAGGGCAGCTGCAGCCGATGGCATCCCCGCACTGGATTGCTGGCTGTGGCCGCTGGCTTGTGCCGAGCCGCTCTCGGCTCCTCGCTCTTGCCAAGACCGGTCCCGGCAGTTAACTCGGCATAAAGCTCCAAAGAAACGCCGAGGGGCAGCCGCCGTGCTCGGCCCCACCGAGGGCTGCGCAGGGGTTGATGTCAGCGCCGGCAGCCTGCGGGCATGAGTCATGCGGGGGAACAGAAAGCTCTTCATGGGCTACAGGAAAACAGCAACCGCGTGGGAGGTGCTGCAGGAGGGCATTGCTCCAGGAGGGAATGAGACAAAGGTGCTGGAATGACCCTTGGAGCTTGAGTTGGGGAGGGCACACCTCGGCCTCCAGCACACAGGATTGGAAGGAGGTCACCTCCCATTTGGATTTCTCCCCTTGGGTTATTTCGAACAATTCTGCCCTTGTTCTAAGAAAGGATCGGGAGGGGGGAGGGAGAAATGGGTTTATTTTAGAGGATTTCCCTGTGACTCAAGCTCACTGAATTAGTCAGATGTAGGGGAGATGGAGCAGAGGAGAATGGCGCATGTCCAGAAACAGTACACAGGCAGGGAGAAAGAACTCCAATAGCACCAGCACTTGCGGCTGAGGCACATCCCATCATTACGGTACCTTAATGACATGGGCTGGTGTCCAACTGCTCCTGGTCTTCAGCTGACTGTTCTGTGTCAGCAACAGTGTTGCAGGACTGACAGAGGTGTGCAGGGCAACGTTTTTAGCAAGGCCAAGGAGTCAAAGCAAATCACATGAACGAGCGCGAGTATAACCAAACCTGCTACCGCCACAGAAGGAAAGGATCTCCTGCCAGAATTGTTAAGACCGAGGGGAAGGGAAGATGCTCAATGTCAGCATGCAGAGCTGATGCTGCAGCCTCTTGGAGAGGGGACTCATACCACCCCTTCTCTCTCTGTAAAGTGAAATTCTGAAGAGTGACAGCACTTGGGAGCATACTGACACGGACAGTGGTTTCTGAGCATTTACAGAAGTTTTTGAGATTGCTTAAAGTAAAGCATCAAGTACTGATGATGATGGAGTGTATTATATCTAATTATATGGACAATGGAATGGGCTATTTTCCCTTCCATCATTTTGATATAATTGGTAGCAGGAAGACATTCACAAAAGAAATACTGTTTCTGTGAGCCACCCAGTGCAACCCATTTCTGCAGATTTTCTCTGAAGGTTCAGAAGCAGCAAATGGAAATAATCCTTCAGACCTGCAGAGAGTCTAAATTGGCCACTGCATCTGATTTTTCTAAATGGTTCTTTTATGTCTGTAAGGAGCCAAGTGAAACCTCCCGATTTAAATACCATTGAGCTACAGGGCTTTGGAAATCCAGATAAAACTGTACATCAGCTGAAGTTAAGATTTGTTGTTGTGAGTGCACATGCTGGGAATGGGGATGAGCAGCAAACATGCAGATTCAGTGTTTAATTAGGAGTCACATGGAACTCAAATACACAGCTAGTTGCATTAACGGAGAGGCAGGCAGAGGCACTAAGCGTGGTTTCCTATAGATGTGGGGTCACACTTGCATAAGTTGATGTTGTTGTCAGGATTTTATGGAAACGCTCAGAGACAGCAAAGTTTCAGGAATTTTCTCATGACCAGAGATTCACACTGTGTTTACTGTCTGCTATTCACTACTATCACTTTCACTAACAGAGTTGGGAAAACAATGTCAGGTGACTGGTACGATCGATCCACGTATCCACTGAATAGTCAGGACTGGATAGTCAGAGCAAAGGGATGGTGAATGCCTTAGAGCCAGAAAGTGATGGACCATGGGTTTTTTTGTGGGTAACAAAGAAATTTTGGCAAAGATCAGATTTGCTTTTCAAATGATTTGCGAACTAACCTAGGGATGTGTGCTAAATTTGTAATTAATATTATTTTAAAGAATAGATCAAACAGCTCGAGCAGATTTCCTCTAACTGACAAGTTCCATTAAACAAGAAAGCTCATTCTTAGTAGGAGATTTTAATATAACATTGAGAACAGAGAACAAAACAATGAATGGAAACATATCAGCAGTCAATTTCCTGAGTATTCGAGCCTGCATTATACTTTGTTCTTTGCTACAGCTAGGGCTCTGTAATTATCAAGTGTATTCATGGGACTCTTTCCTATTGACACTCAGCGTGAGTGTGGCTGGAAGGAGATTAAGCTTTTGTGGCAGCCACTTGAATTTGTCTAACCAAAAACAACCTGCAAGGCTGTGGGGAACTATATGTCTCAGGGGATTTGTGATGGTCCACAGAACCTATGGGTCACAGGTTCAGATGTGTGCGTTAGTAGCTTGCAGGACTCGTAGCTCTGTAACACTGGCTTGGCAGTTGGCTGCAGTTGCTACTCGCTGGCAGAGCTGACCAGGCCATGAAGCAATGACTGATGATGGGGCAGATGCTCAAAGCTGTTCCTCTGTTGTATGACTAAGACATGCTCGTTGGACAACAAATGGGGATTGCAGGCTAAGACATTGCCCATCAGCTTTTCTTCAGAAAAGGAGCCTCATTCCTGCAGAACATCATCTAGCCTTTCCCATAGACATTAAGCTGCTTCTCAATGGATACCTCAAGCTGAATTCATAGTTCATACCAGGCCAGGTTACCCCCCAAACATCCTACCAGTGGAGACTCGTTTTACTATTAACAGTTGTCATTGTGCTGCTCGTGCAGCCTATGCCTGAGAATCCACCAGAGTATGGGAAGTGACCTTTCTGGGGACTGGTCTCTGGATAGCTTTCTGTGCAGGTTTACCTCTCTTTGCAAGTGATATGAAGAGGATGCAATGGAGAGTGAGAAAGGGGGTTGGGGGCTGCTTGTGGTGGCTGTCAGGAAGATAAAGCAGCAGACAGGTGGCAACTGGCCTGCAGAGAGGTGAGCAAAAGAGGTGATTGCTGAAGAGCTGTGGAAGAAGGAACTGTTAGCACTTCCAGCCTGAGGATATCCAGAAGGTTCATGTTAACACTGATGTAAATAGAGCCTTGATTTCATTTGCAGTAACCTGGTGTTTCCTTTCTGTAGCTGGACAAAACTGTCCAGATCTGTGCACAGATCCACTGCCCAAGCAGGAAGGATTTCTCCTAGGGAGCACTACATCTCTTTGCCATTTGGTGCAAGCGTGAGTGGAAATTCAACTCCTCAGCTTGCATCCCTGCTTCATTCCTCAGACTTGAGCGTGCACCATGTCTTTGTACACAGTTCTCAGTTTCTGTGTAAACAACCATTTTAGCCAAAGATGGAAACCTAAAATCCTGTTTACTTAGGCTCCTTCACAGTCCCTTAGAGTAGGAGAGTTGGTGTTCTGGCTCACCTCCAAATCAGGTAATTACTGAGCATTCTGCCCTACTTACACACCCCCTGTAGTTTCAATTAGAGCAATTGTTTTCATTTTACTTTCCTGCCCTGTCAAGTATTTATACAGTTGCTGTTAAGCTACTCATGTGGTCCCTTGCTTAGGTGTTGTGTTTCCATGGTAAGGCAGACATCCTTGTATGCATACCTGGACTAAGTCCTCATTGACACAAACTGATGTAACTCTGTAATGGAACTGTGCTGATCTGCACCGTGTGAAGATGTGACCTTCCTATTCAGAGAGCTATGTTCTTCTCTCTGATTAAAGGCTCTCTATGAATACTCATGATCTATTTATCTTTCTGCTCATTCTTCAGCCAGGCTTACAAAACACCTGAGCTTCAAGTAGTTACTTATACTTGCAGTCATACTATGTAGAGGCTGTAACATACAACTTTTTAATGTGTTTTTCCCCAGCTATTGTGAAGTGGCTCTATAGGGACATCTGAGCTCTTTCGTTCTTGGCTGTATTTGGGTAGAGCTCATAATGTGTGATGTTTCATGTTAAGAGTTGCTGGAAAATGTGTCCTTTGGAAACCAATCTCTCCAAATTTATCAGGAGAATTAAGAACGTGGATGGATGCCTGAAAGCTGCACAGCAATGGGAGATTAGGTGCTTTCAACCTTAGCCACCTGCCATATTGAACTCTAGTATTGACAGCTGAGGGTCACAGCACTTACTATGCTGTTTAGCTGATCAAAAGTGCCTTCCTTTCATCTGCAAAGATCTTGGCTTGAAAAGGCATGTGTTTGCCCTGCTGAGCTATGTGACAGACAGCAGGGTGAAGTCTGCTGTCTGATTCTCTTGTCTCTCATGTGGCACATCAGGTAATTATCACCATCATATGCTGAGTGGATTGATGTTTGGGTGCATGGAGCCTCGCACAGATCGTGGCTCAGGATGCTCAGCTGCTTGAGGCCATGGTAGATGGAGTCACGGAGGTCTTTCTAGTGACCTCCCACTAGAATAAGGCCTATATACCCTGTGGGAGGTGAGCTGACTCCTTCACTTAGAAGGTGAGTGGTATCCTGGTGTGGAGAACCTGGATATGTCATGAATACATTTCTGTGACTGATGCATGTGTGTGAACACCTCTTATGGGTACCCTCATACTTGAGGTAGCACTGAGATGAGTCTGTATTAAAGTGCTGGTTTCAGATTGTGGTAACTCCTAACAAGTGGTTCTCAGGGTGATACAAGCTGCAGTAATCCTGAAACTGTTCACCCTTGCCTTCTTGTGTTAATGTGGACAGACATCTGGTCCAGTATATGGCAATACAAAAGGTCCATGTATACTTTCAGGTCCCATGTCAAGTGCAGATCAACTGAGCTCAAAGATCAGAGACCAGCCCATAGTTCATTTTATCTGAACTCCAAATTCTCATGGTTTCAGATAAACTATCCTGACTTTTCCTGTTGTTTTACACTGCTGTCTTATCTTAGTGTATTTGTATCCATGCAGAGAAATATTTGACATCTTCCACCACTTCCCCAGGCTT
Source organism: Eubucco bourcierii (assembly GCA_013396675.1). Classification (NCBI taxonomy): domain Eukaryota; kingdom Metazoa; phylum Chordata; class Aves; order Piciformes; family Ramphastidae; genus Eubucco; species Eubucco bourcierii. The sequence goes on from VWZE01015214.1 coordinate 79,923, forward strand.
CTGAATTTCTAAAATGACAGTGGCACTGTAGGTTTAAAATAACAGTGAGCATGACTCCAGAGCTGACTGCCACTCTCTCTTCCTTATGCAGTAACTGTTTGCAGAGTCAGTGCAATTCTTTATATACAGTGTTTTTTCAACTTCTTCATGCAAAACAAAAGGGTTTGGTTGTTTTCCCAAAGCAAACAGTCTGTGTCAGCTGTCTCTCACTAACAAAAACCCCCCAAAAAAACAACCTACCAAAACAGCACGAGCTCTTATATCCACGTCCATGAGTGGTAGGTCACAGGTTCCCTGCAGAAGTGACAGTGAAGGTAAACAGCTCAGGGCAGGCTGTGTTTGCCACGCCACTGCACTGCACAGCAAAAGCTGGCCCTAGCTTTTCTCCCTCTTGTGCAGCAAATCATACACTGCTCTGTAAATAACAGTTAATAAAAATAAACCTGATGATTGTTCTTTACTAGACTTTGGTTTCAACCTGCCCAAGTCTTTTCCCTTGCACAAGAGACCTGTAGGAATTTACTCACAATGAGTTGTATCAGAGAAGATTTTGACTCTCTGACTCAATACAAAACCAATCAAATATGGAGAAATACGCCTTGCATAATGTGCTCTTCCAGAAAGAGAAAGTTCTGAGAAGACAAAAGCCCGAAACACCGGAAGGTTTTATTTGTACTGGTCTGTATGAAGTCAGTTATTATCCTATCAATTGTTTGTGTAGCCACTGTTTACACAAGTGAAAGATGGCACATAGGAACACGTACCAACAGCCTGCATTTTCTGATGAGGCCCCACAGTGCTAGAGGTGGGAGCAGAGAGCCTGACTGCCATCCAAGTGACCCCTCGGCAGCTCATGCTGGGTTTAGAAGGGACGAGATTAGCCATCCACAGTTTAGAAGAGTGTTAGGGATGTGCTGCATTTAGATGGCTGCCTCTGTAGGGTCAGGCTGGCGTTGACATTTCTCCCAACCGTGCCCAGAGGAGGGCTGTGGAAGGGAGAGGTTCTTCAGGCTGCAGTTTTGGTGCAGTAAGAGCAGGAGATCTCCGCCCTCTCCTTGTCTAATGTTTGCAAAGGGTACAATTGTGGTATGTCTCCCAGCTTTTGCATGGGCTTTGAGGAGAACAAACAGGTGGAAATTTGCTTTAAGCTGTGCTCACCTCCTTGAAATCATCCCTCAGGGAATTGTTTACCAGGTAGTGTGAGCCCAGGCAATGTACTCTGGACCATAAATGCATCATAAGAGTGCTGACAGAGCCCTGGCCTCAGCTGCACACAGAGGGGAAAAGGGCAGTTTTTAAATCAATTTGCTGGCTAACCAGTTGCCAAGGTAGAGGCTTGAACAGAATGGATGACACAGTCCCTTCTTAACTCAAATCCTGTCGGCCACATTTCACACCATCTGGAGTTTGTGCAGAGCCCACTTTGGGAAGCTGGCCAGTAAAGAATTGCAATAATCTAATCTTACCATGATAAAAGTGTGAATTACCATTTCAGAGTCCGACTGGAAAACTACCGCAACCTGTCAGTGCGCCTTAGATGGTGGTGGTGAAGGGCATCTAGTGACACGCTGAAAAGTGTGGCTTAGGAGATAAACAGGAGGCAGCTTGTACCAGACACTGAGATGACAACAGCTGTGCTTTCATCAACCAAAACAAAGGGCAGAAGGAGAATTTAACTGCTGGGCTTGGGAGACGTGACACCCTCATCCGTGCTGATCCCCATGGACACCAAGGCACTTAATACTTTTTGGGAGAGCTGAGGCTATGTTTTTGCAGCAGTTGCTCTAGAACCAGTATCTTTTAAGCCTCTGCAGCAGTCTCTGCTGGGAACCTTTTGCTTAACATTTGAAATTGTTTCTCAGATGGGTTTGGAGTTGATCTCATCTTTGGTTTCCAGTGTAATGCAGTTCTGTGGTGGTTTGGGAGTTACCTGCACCCCCCACCCCCAATTTGTAAAATCACCCAGACTAGACTCAGCCGCCTGGAAGTTAAAGACTGAAGCTACAGGTACAGCCTAGCACAATGTACAAGCAGAGATATACACAATAGACATCAATATTTACAGAAATATACAAGTTAAAGGTAATACAGAAACACAATCCCCCTCCCAGAAATCAGAGTCCCCAGGAGGGGCCCCCAACCACCCTTCCACCTTCCTTCCACCCCTCTACCTTAACCCAGGGTCCAGTTTATGAACAAGGTGAGTTTGGAGGATTGGCAAGAGGGATTAGAAGCAGAGTGATTAGTTGGGTTACACAGCAGAAAGGCCAGAAGACACAGCAGCTCCCAGGGAGAGAGCCTCTCCCTCTTATCTGTATTTTTGTTCTTATACGTCTCAGCAAGTCTATGAGTGAAGTAGACATCACCGTTGTTTGCTTTTCTCAGCCTATAATCTAATTCTTTTCATTAAAATATTCCAATTAGCCTTAAACCAGAACAAGTTCCTAGTGGCATAGTTTTCCCTCTGTCCCTAAAGAACTATTTCCACACAGCTTTCCCCACATTATTTGCCTGTGGTGATTCCACTGTAATAGCCACTAAAAATTTCAGAACTCACTGGTGCCTGGGAGACAAGGCATGGCTCAGTAAAACATTCCTTCTTAGCTTCACCTTAGGAAGAATCCTGAGGCTCACCAACATGAGCATGTGCTTCCCCACCTTTTGATTCTCCTTGCACCACATACCATCTTTTTTCAGTCTGGTGCATCACAGATAGTTCCTATTTCCATCATGTCTCCTCTTTCAGTCTGCCTGCTGTAGGGGAAGGTTAACTAGAGAAACCTGTGCCAAACTCTTTGAACAAGAAACCTGCTCTTTGTGCTGCTTACAAGAAAAAAAAAAAAAAAAAATCTGTTTCCTTTTTTCAAGGGGCATTCCCAGAAAAGGCAGAATTTGAGGAAAGCCAGAATCACTCTTATTGTCAGATTGGTACTTTCATGTTGCTTTGCAGCACTGAAGAATGATGTGGCCTTTTGCGTACACTCACAGGTAAAACAGTGAGATTAGCTTGCCCAAACATCCCATAAGCAAAAGCTGGCCAAGCCTGACTCCATCTTTTAAGAAAGTGTTTCATTTTCTCTGTGATTCTCCAGCAGTCCACAGCAGGGGCTACTGGTGGATACATGTTGTGAAAGGGTCCTAAAACAAGGCTTACTGTTCCTCTCTGTTTAGGTGAAGGGTTTTTCTTTTGTTTTTACTAGCACTGAGCTGTATGGCCACTTCCAAGGCAAGCTGCTCTGTACAGGAGGAGAAGTCATGTAAGCTGCAGATTGCTGTGAGGCTTGCTGTCACTGGATAAGTGCAGGAAAGGGAGCACTGTTAGGGTTAAATCCTTCAGTTCCAACCCACTTGTGCTGGTTTGAGGCTAATTGGAATATTTTAATAGAGAAAATTACACTATAGGCTGTGGAAGAAAAACATGGTGATGTCTACTTCACTCATACACTTGCTGGAAAATTGTTTGGGAACAATAACCAAAATATATTGATAAGTGAGTCTCTGTCTGTCTCTTGCTGGGAGAACAGCAGCTCGGGCAGTCTAGCAGCTTCTGACTCTGGCTCCTCTGCCGATTAATCTTCACTAACCACTTCTAACCCCCCTGGCTGATCCTCCTAATTTACCTTGTGTGTAAGGCAAACCTTGGGGTAAGGTACAGGGGTGGGGAGAAGGTGCAAGGGTGGTTGGGAGCCCCTCCTGGGGTCTCTGATTTCTGGGAGGGGGATTGTGTTTCTCTATCACCTTTAACTTGTATATTTCTGTAAATATTCCTATATATAGTATATATATCTGCTGTACATTGTGCTGAGCTGTAAATAGAGCTTCAGACCTTAACTTCCAGCTGGCTGAGTTCTAGTCTGAATCATTTTACAAAGTGTGGGGGGGCGGAGAACTCCTGAACCATCACACCACCTAACCAGCAGCCTTGTTTCTGCTTTGTGCTTGGAGTTGGTGTTTTGGCTGCCTAGAAACTGCTGTGGCATGAGATAGAAGGATGCTGATAGGACTGACTTTGCTGATTTCCGCAATTACTTTATACCTCTTCCTTTTTCATTTCTAGCCCCACGGTCCACTGGAGGCTCCTTTCAGGCAGTAAGTTTACAAGGACAGGGATCTGGCCTTTACAAACCTCACCATTTGTTTCAAACCAGAACTAACTTCACTTTCACTAGCTCAGGTCAGTGGAGTTACATAACCCTAAATTATGGGGAATGAGAACAAGAATAGCCTCTGTAATATGTTCTTTCTGCAATATAAGACAAGGCCAAGAGTAATAGAATAATCCAGGTGAAGTTTCCACAGTGGCTATCATCAAGTCATGCACTGGAGGGCTGATGGTTTAAATCTGTTCAGAGGAAATGACTTCAGAGGAAATGGCCTCACCATCACTGGCTGGGGCTCTTAGAGAGTGTCATCACTTGCTACCCAGAAGTCCAGTTGCAAACTTCTTATCTCCCTTATGCAAGAGTGTGCAGAGGACCTCCACTGTTTAGATCACCCATCCTGGGTTGCTTAGTGCTTCAGAAAAGAGCAATTTGCATGCATTGCACAGAGCAAGACAATGAGTCATAGAATCATAGAATGGTAGGGTTGGAAGTGACCTCAAGGATCATCTAGTTCCAACCCTCTGCCATAGGCAGGGACACCTCCCACTAGCACAGGTTACTCAAGGCCTCGTCCAGCGTGGTCTTGAACACCTCCAGGGAGGGAACAACCACAACCTCCCTGGGCAACATACTGTGTTCTGATGTGCCATTCAGAACCATTGGTCTGGCCTTTATGGATGCAGCTGTAGGCAAGGGCTGGGGTGAAACATGTCGTGGGAAGGCAGATAACACAAACATGAAAGCAGCACAAAACATGAGAGCCTATAAATAGCAGGAAATAAAGAACAATACTGTGATAAAATCCATAAGACAATAAAGACCAATGTGGCAGAAACCGTTTCCCCCCCACCCTTCTCCAGAGTTTCTCCTATTTCCCAGAGCTGCAGAGATCATCCGACTGCTGTGTGGCAAAGTCCAGTCAGTTAAGCACCAATTCAAGTGCTTGGAGACTTACACAAAGTATTTCAAAACTCTGTTCCTTTTCCTTTCTTGATGTCCTGCCATGACTGTTGTGGCATTTTAAGCCATTCCCAACTCACCAGCTCATCAGAGCAAGGAGAAAAGAGAGAAGAGAAAGGAGGGGGGAAAGCCCTGTGGAGATTTAAAGTCATTAACAGCCTTTATAGAGTTTCAGACATATTTGTGGTAATTCTTTGGAAAGGACATACCCATGATGAGCTGGGGTTTATTTTGCCATTGGCATAAGAAAAGAGACTGTTTCCAAGAAAGTGTCTCCTGTTTACTGAGAGGAGGGCAAATGGAACTAGAAAATGCAACGGATGTGCACGAGGAACCTTGATTAAATTTTAGGCAGTTACCAGCTCCTGTCCCTTGTGAGCTGCATCAAGAACCAAACAAGTCTCTGACAGCTCCTCCAAAGAGGTAATCCATGGCTGTGCAGTGGGCACTGCAAGGCTTCCTCGCTTCTCTGGCAGCAGCAACTGAAGGTGGTTAATCATCCTGAGAGATATCCATCACTCTTAGACCTGCATCTCAGAGGAACATGTCCTGTCAGGAGGTAACCTTTCTGTGGGCCTAAAGTGTCATGAGAAGAGCTCCCAAGTATACATCTGGCAGGTTTGGTGTGTAACCTTCTCTGGAGACCAGTTTCTTGGGTATTTCTGTAGGAGCCTCTCCATGATGCCCTAATTTCTGAACCAAATCTTGATGTGGACTAACACTAAAGGAGTTAGGCTGATTTATGGTAGCGGAGTATTGAGGCCTTGCTGTAGGGAACAAGAGGATTATATTGGCTTCAGAGTTGATGTCTAAGCTGGAACTCAGGAATTGCTGGGCAGGTCTCTCGATTGCTTCTGTTAGCTTAAAAAAGTGAGTTGTGCTGAGGAAAACCTCCAAGAAGATCCGATTTAATGGCAAATCCACTCTTTTTTTTTTGGTGGTTTTTTTTTCTGTCCCCATGACTGGTTCTAAGATGCCTGCCTACAAATGAACACAGCTTTTTTGTGCTCAAACAATGGAGCTGCTCCCTCCTGGCCCACCCAATCCTCTTACAGGATCCCAGTGGGGAGATGAAAGGATAAGCTAGGAGATGACGCAAAGAGACATGCATTACGTAAGAGGCATCTGCTTTGGTTCATGGGCATCAGAGGTGACAGCAAGCTCTGAGGAGGTCTTGAGGTGCACTAGCCACCACTAGTACTACATCACACACTCCACCATGAAGCACAGCTAACAAAAGGTAGGGGATTTACATCCCTCCACAGCTGGGAGGTTGGATTTCTGCGAAGGGAGAGTGCATCCCACATTACGCTCTTCAGCTTTGTGTCCCCTCATGCTCCACTACCCTGGTTTTAATTCTGTTTTGTGGAGGCAGAATCCCTCAGAGGATCTCCCTTCACCCCCATAGACTGCTCCTTCTGTCTGAAACCATATTTTGATGCTAACTACTCTGTTCACACTTTTTTTCTGTATGATAGTGGGGCAGATATTCTTGTTACACTTCTGGGTTTAGTTTTAGTTTTGGTTTGGTTTGGTTTTTTGGTCTTGGTTTGGGGTTTTTTGTTTTGTTTTTGTCGGGTTTTTTTTTGACAGAACAGAAGATTTTGAGTAGGGAGATGAAGCAAACCAGCCAATTCATATTTTCTGACTCCTACTCAATGCTTTAATCCATGTCCACCATGTTTACTAGGCTGTTTGGAAGTGTCCCTGTGCTAGATATTTGACTTCATCTAGCTTGTGAAATGTTGCTTGTTCTGCCTTTCTTGATCATTAGCCCATGAGGCAGCTTGCAGGCTTTTATGTATCCAACACTCCTCTATGCCTTTTTTACTTTTTTTTTAACATTTCCAGAAGGACTTGTTCCTTAGAACAGATGAACCACATACTGAGAAAACGAACAGGCCAGATTGTCTAGTGCTCAGCACCCACCGTCGAGGACAGATTTTCTGGAGAGCTCAGTTTCCAAGGAGGCATCTAAATAAGTGACAGATACTCAAAAGTGGAAATGTGCCCACTTATTTTGGTGCTCAACTAGTGCTAGAGTTGCTCTGAAAAATTCCCTCTGCTATGGCTGTCCTTTGCTTACACCACCAGACTTGCAAGTCTCCCTTGTACCTTCTTCACGTTGTTGCCACGCTTACCCCTATGCCGTACTCCTTCTCACAAGCCTCAACTGGCCTGCTCCTGCTTGTTGCTGTGTCCTTCTGCTGTCATTAAAAGGTCAGCATGTACATATACTCACATTCCCTTCAAGGGGCCCATCAGGGCCTATGTCCCCCAAATGCAGAACATATGTGCAACATAAATTAATTGTTAAGGCTAATGCTGATTGAAGTTTGGTGATTCAGCCTGCAGGATATACCATATGTTTGAAGTGTATTGTCCAAGTTTAGATTTTAAACTCCCAAGGGCAGGGACCACTCCTTCCTCTATGTTTACATAGCATCAATAAGACCAAGAGCTCTTGGGTCTGAAGTACATTAAACTTAGCCAATGCATTGTTAAGTTTAATAATGACTAGTTAACATTAAAGCACAATGGATAAAATATATAGACAAAGGCATGTTTTGGCAGAGAATTTGGTCATGTTTTCAATGCCAGATGACCAAGTAAATGGTCACTGATCACCTGAATCGTTGACACTGCCATGGAAAACTCACCCTTTGTAGTGCATCATCCTGGTTTTCCTTTGTTCAGCAATGGACACTTAAGATATGGAGCACTATTTAGGGTACCTTAGTCAGAACCCATCTAAGTGAAAAGTCTGGAACAGGAAGGCAGCTAAATGAGATGCTAGGCAATGAGCTCTGAGAATCACAAAGACAGGGTGTAGATGGGCAAGGGAAAATAAAGGTTTTTAATCCAAGCATTTAAAAAAGACCCCATCTGGAGCACTGTGTGCAGTTCTGGAGCCCCCAGCTCAGGAACGACAGTGTTGGAGTGGGTCCAGAGTAGACCACAAAGATGATCAGAGGGCTGGAGCAGCTCTGTTATGAGGACAGGCTGAGAAAGTTGGGGCTCTGCAGCCTGGAGAAGAGAAGGCTTCCAGGAGACCTTAGAGTAGCCTTCTACTATCTGATGGGGGCTAGAGGAAGGGGAAGGGACTATTGACAAGGTCTTGTAATGACAGGACAAGGGGCAATGGGCTTAAACTGGTAGAGGGGAGATTTAGACTGGATGTTAGGAGGAAGTTCTTTGCAGGGAGGGTGGTGAGGCACTAGCACAGGTTGCCCAGGGAGGTTGTGGCTGTTCCCTCCCTGGAGGTGTTGAAGGCCAGGTTGGAGGAGGCCTTGAGTGACCTGTTCTAGTGGAAGGTGTCCCTGCCTATGGCAGGGGATTGGAACCAGGTGATCCTTGAGGTTCCTTCCAACCTTACCATTCTGTGACTATTTATCTCATAAATTTGTAGTCCCCAGAAACCTCACTCAAAAGTTGCTGTGCACAGGCCCTCCAGTGGGAGGATAAGAGAACTATAGGAATAGATCTAAACCCCATTTGAACAAGGCCAGGCTGTTTTTCAGGGTGAGTTATGCAACACATTAGGACCTCTAGGTATAGGACCAGTGGGATTTAAATTTGTACAGCAGATGGTCTGTGCATCATTGCTGGAATGCGTCTGCTGACCCTAGGGCAGAGCCTGAATGGACTTCAAAAGAGAGACTGAGCATGCTTCAAAGTGTTATTGTTTAAATGTTCCACTAAATGGGGACTCCGGAACAAAATATCTAGCTGAGGTCAGTCTGAAAAATGTCAACAGGCATGATGAGAAAACAGCATGTTGTGTGAGAAAGAATATTTCATAGGGATATTCTGGCTATTTTGAGTTGGAAAAAAAAAAAAAACAACAAAATACTTTTGTCATGTGTGTCAGCAGGTTGTCATAATCTAACTGTCTTTCCTCACGAGCTCGGAACTTCGTTCGCTTTTGTTGGAAAGAGCAAGTCCTGTACATGAAGGTCACAAAAGCCTTCAGAAAGTGTTGTTTGTCCACAGGCAGGTGTGCTGGGAGAGCTGTCAACCAGCTTATGGCAAAGGTGTGTTGCAATACAGCATTGGCTTGGCTGTGACAACCTCTGCCACTCGTTTCTGAGAAAAGCTTGCAAGGAGCACTTGTTTGATCTGAGATCTGTGATCTATAGCCACGTATTCTCTTCTGCTCCTCCCCAAGCCTGTAATGCCCACTCGTAGCATATTCTTTCACTTGTGTAATCCACAAATTTTGGCTTCTCCTCGCTAACACAGAGGGAATTTCAGTAGGAAAAGGATCTGGTTCCTGTTCAAATCAGTAAGATTAATATCATGAAGGTAGATTTCTTAGACAAGTCAAGCTTAACAAGATCAAGGAAATTCAAGATTTGACATTCGATTTGGTGGTCTGACTGGGCTGCGTCTTAGGGGTTGCAAATGTCAGCGGTCCAGTAACTTCTGTTTGACAAAATGCTTCTGCGTTGGCCACTGGAAATTCAACATGGGTGGCTGAGAAATAATTTCCTTTGCTGAAAGCTACCAGCAACAACCTGAACTTTCACAGCACCTTGTCCTGCTGGGGCATGCCCCTGTCCTGATGGAGGCATGTTACAATAATTAAAAGCTAACCCTCCCTGCAGACGTAATAATGATCCAATGCCAGGAAGAACAAACAAGACCCACAGTAAAGAGAAGGCTCGTTCCTTTCACATATCAATATTCAATGAGATCAACCAATTTGGCAGCTTGGGGTGCAAAGAAAGCCACCAGGGAAGGTAAAAAACTAAAGGGTTCTCGAGACCTATGAGGAAACAAGGCATTATTAAACCGAGAAGATAACCTGGGCCTGTTGGTAAGCTCTCTGTATCTTTGTAATGTGTGGTAGCTGACACAAAACTTGAATAGCAATCAATTTCAGTGGTTCAAAAATAGCATCCATACCCTCCCTCAAGTCCTGCTTGCTAGGCTCAGTGTCACTACTCAGCTGTTCGCTGTGGCCCGGATTAAGCAAAAACTGTAAAAAGATACCTAACTGAGTATGAATTCAGCAAAGCCTTCAGGCTTATGCTTATCTTCAGTGTATGCTTAACTTGGGAGAGTATAGAAACTCTTTGTTAAATAAGACTTTTAGACCTGCAGAGAGCTGATAAAAAAAAAAAAAAAATCATTCCGAGTTTCACCTTTTTTATTCTGTTTGCCAAGTGCTACAAATAGCTGATACTCAAGGTGTAGATTGTTGCAAGTATTCAGCAGTCAAAATTCAAAGTGTGTCAGTAAGTTAAAGGTGACCTGTTATCTCAGTGTTCCCAAAGCAGAGGAGTTACAACACATTTCTGATTAACATAATTGGTTTTCAGGAGTCCTGGTTCCCTGGAAGCATTGTCACTCCAAAGCTGAGGTATTCTGCAAACTCCAGAATTCAGCTTGCTAAATTGTTTGAGGAGAATAAAAAGCACAAGTTGAGACAAGGTGATTTTTTTTTTCTATTTTTTAACAATCCAGACAAAACTTCACACAACAGGGAACTAAACTCCAGTAAACTGAAAGAAAAGATATTAGAGCCATTACTCAGTTCACATTTTTTTACTTGAGTATAATAGAACTATAAACATTTTCTGTCAACAGCTTACAAAGAAACTTGTTCTGAAAGTGATGCATGGTGAGAACTTGCATCTAAATTGAGTACATCTAAATTAGACTCTGAATACTGAGCTTTCCCAAAGGTGACTTTTGGTTAGAGCTAGTCAAGTAATGCAGAAAAGAGTTCTCAAATATTGAAAGATAAAACACCCCCAAACCTCATGTCCCCCCTCCTTATATTCCTCGTGCTGGAGTATTTGGGGAGCAGTATGTTTATTTGGGTTTGCACTTTTGCGGGCCAGAGGCCCCAGGCTCTTGCAGAAAACGCTCTATTTGGTATGCTCCTCTTGGTGTGCAAAACATGGCCAAGCCTTCTACTGAACAAGGAAGGACTTAGAAATGAACTGGGTGAGGTCTAAAGCATTTCAATTCTCTGCTTCAGTAGGTGGCAAAGATTCTTTAAATTCTCTTGCTCATTTACATTAAGCAAACAAACAGAATTCCCAAACCGCAAAGCCCACAAATTATGTGTGTAGCTAGTCTGTGTAATCACAAGTTCCCTTTATGGTTACTTTTATCTTCCCTCTCTCTCTCAAGCTTTCTTCTGCCTATATTGCTGCTGGTCTTTATTAAGCCCTACATTCTACAAACATTTATGCACATGATTTACTTCATGCTTTTAAGCGATTGCAGGGAGTTCAATAGGTGTTAAATAGATAATGAACCAGAGCACAATAGAGCTGCATATCTGCACAGCTTACATTGAACCAAGTGAAGTTACAGCTGTCCAGAAAGCTCAACATACGGGTAAGAGTTTACAGAGCCTTGTAGGATCTACCAATACAGGCATTTGTGGTTTGCAGCACCTGGCACAATGGGATTCTGAATTTGAGCAGGATCCCTAGATCCCAACCTGCTCTAAGGAATTAAGTGCTATAAGGGCCATACTAAGGCACCAAAGAGCAAGTACTCAAAGTTCACAAAGTGTCTAGCACAGGGTATTGCCAATACCTCTGCTAACCTTTGTATCTGTAGATCTGTATCTGCAGATCACCTCTACACAAGGGGGAACTTCTTTATTGTAAAGGTCACTGAGCACTGGCACAGGCTCCTCAGAGAGGCTGTGGAGTCTCCTTCTCAGGAGACTTTCAAGGCCTGTCTGGATGTGTTCCTCTGTGACCTGAGCTAGATTATGGTCCTGCTCTGGCAGGGGGATTGGACTCGATGATCACTTTGGGTCCCTTCTAACCCCTGTGATCCTGTGATCATTCATTTGCACACTACCTGCTTTGAGAATGCTAAAAGATTCCCGCCACCCATAAGCTGCTACCTGACTTTAAAATAAACTTGTCTTCATGGGTGTCTTCCTGGATCTCCAACGAGCCTATCAAATTTGGCACTATGGGAAAGCCAAGTCTGGGAGGTAGCAACTGCTCCCCACTCTGACTCTCTTTACTGTTAGGTCAGGGTTGTGGCACAGTGGTGTGGCAGCAATGAGCCCCCCTGCCTGTGTACTGCCTGTCCAGTGGTTAAATCATCATTATTCCAGATATTGGTTGCACATTTGTACAGGGATGCACCTAACAGAGGTTAAGGGAAAGAAGGGAAAGGCTGTAAGTACTTTCTCAAGGCTTCAGTGGATATTCAGCAGTGATAACAGCATGCCAGGCTGAGAAGCTCAACCAGCAGCTGGCAAGGCATATATTATGTAGCTTTGTGAGCACAGACTATGCAAATGTATTCAAAGGATGTTCTAGAAGCAAATTGGTTGGAGCTAAATTTGCCCAGATGCTCTTGAATCTGCTTGTTAGAGCCCTTAGCTTGAAAATTAGCTGGAACTGATGAGTTGCAGAATCAGAGCTGACTTTAGGATCCTGGCATATTAAGAAAGCCACAACTGGATTAAACGTGTGCATGTCTGTGTAGCATGGGAATTCAGCTCTCAGTGTCTCCGCCCAAGAAGAGGGCTTCACAGTGCTCATCTGTGGAAAGCTCCTGTAAAGGGCTGGGCAAGTATCCTGCCTTGAGTTTTTAAGTTAAGAAAAGATGCAATCACAGCATTCTCTTCCATCATGGTTTTTGATGTTCGTACTCGCATTTCCTTTTGCATGCAGAGGCACTCCCTGCCAGGGAACTCACACCTCCCCTCTCCTGTTAGATGTTCCATTACTGATGGTGAATAATCAAGACAAATATGAAGAACAAGAGAAGTATGTACTTGCTTACTCAGATTATGAATGTGAAAGATGAAATCACCTCATCCTGAATTAAAAACAACGACTTCAGGATCCTGGTATGGTGGCAAAAGATAGTGGAAGGAGATGGGATGTGTTGTGTTGAGGGCAGTGGTACTTTTGCTTCCTTGGGCTTTTTTCCTCCTGTAAAGGAAGTTGTTGAAAACTCCTTTCCACCTGAGTATTGGCTGTAAGAGAGAAAACTGTTTTGAGCAGTGGTTTGAACCAGTTTCTCCAGGACACCTGATGGAGTGTATCTGTGTGACCACAGGGCATTTTCACAGGCTGCCTGTGCATTTGCCCTGTTTGTGACCACCTCTACAATCACTCCAGGGTAGTATCTCTGCCATATCCTTGACTTGGTCACCCTATATCAGACATTAACTCAGATCAGCCTTGTCCTTATGGCAGCTACACTGTGTCTGACCCCTGCCTGGGTGTACAAAGGTGGGAAAAGGGTGGACCACTTCCTGCGCTTAAACAACTGAGCACTGTTAGCTCAGGGACAATTGAGCCTCTGGTGTTTATACTGTCTTTGTCTGGATAAACTGTAGGGATACAGTCCCAACACAGTCAGTAGGAGATTTACTTGCTGATTTTCATGGTGCCAGCATTTCACCCTTGATGTGTATTTTGGGCATCTCCATCTTGAATTGGTATCTCAAGCCTCTTAAAACTGTGTTGTGGTTATGCTTGGGTTTATTTTTTGTGAGGAAAGCAAAATTTGGTGCAGTTTTATAATGGAGCCTTCCTGGTGGTCACTTCTCTGTGACACATTAGGTACTCCCTTTGTATAGTCTATTCAAGTCCAGGAAACTGACCCCAAGGATGTCCTAAGGGGTTGGCCTGGCAATGCCACCTGCCAGGATTTGAGCACTCAGCTCCAAATATTGCTGAGGCAGGCAGAGGTATTCAGCATCTTGCACTTCACAGAACCCAGATGCATTTGCCACACACCAGCTGTAATTTAACAACTCAGAGAATTTCTCTTCTTTCAGTCTCCAGCTTTCCTAATTGTGCTGAAATGATTGGTGTCCAGCTGTGAGGAAATACAGAAAGCTTCTTATTTAGTAAGTTTTCAGTCATCCTAAAGAAGCCAGTTCCTCCCTCCCTCCCTGAAATGGCACAGCCTGTACTCTTGCAGAAACATCTTCCTAAATAACAGCAGCCACTGAAAATAGGCTGGGACAGGACTTACAATGTAGTTGCACTGACATTCAGTCACCAAACTTACCACTTCCTTCTGAATTCTTCCTTGCCTTATCCTTGGTGGTGTGTTATTTCTGCTAACAGGAGAAGGTCCTGTAGAGGTGAAATCACCTTGCACTCAAGAGACGTTCTGAGATTTTGTTTTGCCTGCCTTTGCCATCACGAACATGTTGCATCATCCTAGGGCCTTGTGCCATTTGGGGCATCATCCTGGGACAGCATGAAAAACATCTGGAAAATAATGCTCAGGGGGGGAAAAATACAGATTGAAAGCAAAAGCAAAAATGAGCCCTACCAAACAAACAAAACTCTTGTATTTGTCCTTAGATATTAGTGACTTAAAGATGATGGCATAGAAGGTTCTTAGATTTATCCATGCTCAAAATCCTTGTCTTCCTTGGTGTCAACTGCACTTCTGAGAAAAAGTCAGAGTTGGTCAGGTCTAGCCCTGGCATCTTTTGGTGGATTATTGCTAAAATAAAGAGGCTTTTCCAAGCCTGCTGGTTTCTGATGGTATGATCAATGTTTATTCATTTGTCCTCTCTTTCTATGGAACTGGCAGTGGCTGCTATTTCTGTATCCAATACCACTGTTACGTCTGTTGCTCTAATCTAGCTACTTATATGGTCTCCACCATTGTAATGTTTGAGCACATCCCAAGAATTGCAGAAAAAAAAAAAAAACTGAGAAAAAAAAACAACCAAGAACAATAACAAATTCTCTTTCTTCCTTCCCAGCTTGATCTTAATAAGACTCTTGAGTTTTTGCATTTGTGTATGAAGAACTTACTGAGGTTAAACTGAATTGAAATTGGTGTTACCTTTTTGTGGTGGTTTGGGAGTTACCTGCCCCCCCACACACACTTTATGGAAATCACCCAGAGTAGACTCAGCCAGCTGGAAGTTAAGGACTGAAGCTCTATTTACAGCTCAGCACAATGTACAAGCAGAGATAGACACTATAGACAGGAATAGTTACAGACATAGACAAGTTAAAGGCAATACAGAAACACAACTCCCCTCCCAGAAATCAGAGACCCCAGGAGGGCTCCCAACCACCCTTCCACCTTCTTCCCACCCCTCTGCCTTACCCCGGGGTTTGCCTTACGCACAAGGTGAGTTTGGCAAGGGGGTTTAGAAGCAGAGTGATGAGTTAGGTTACACCAGCTAGAGAGCAAGAGACTCTGTCTTATCTATATTTGTGTTCTTGTTCTTATACATCTCAGCAAGCCTATGAGTGAAGTAGACATCACCATTGTTTGCTTTTCACAGCCTATAATCTTTTTTTTTTCATTAAAACATCCCAATTAGCCTCAAACCAACACACTTTTGCTGAAACAGAATGCAAAAGGCTGACATGAGAGAAGCCACATTGGTGACCTAAGGTGCTACAGGAGTTTATCAGGACTAGATGAGCTTCCCCTAGTTCTTCTATTCCCTGGCCTCTGGCTTGGTAGTGTTTTCCATGATTCCTGGAATCTGGCAAGTCTTAAAATTTTTGAGGCACAGAGGGTAGACATGGGTTATCCTTTTGACAAGGAAAACTATTATTTCTGCCTGGGGATGAGTTGTGCTGATCAGCTGTCAGTGGAAGTGTTGCTTATGTTTATTCAAACCACACTGCCATCAAACCAGCAGTTCTGTGTGTTCCTTCTGTGCCTTTGGGGGGGGGAAGAGGTAATTGTGTGATGTTCCTGTGGACACTGAAGTCATCCAAGACAAAATTTATCCTGAAAATTCAGTCTCTGATTTAGATACTTTTCTAGATAGCTATAACTAGTTTTTAGTGGCTTTTTGAGAGCCTGCTCTTATCTACCCTCCTATTATCTGGAGTACTGTGTACAGTTCTGGAGCCCCCAGCACAGGAAGGATGTTGAACTGTTGGAGGAGGTCCAGGGGAGGCCACAAAGATGCTCAGAGGGCTGCAGCAGCTCTGCTATGAGGACAGGCTGAGAGAGTTGGGGCTCTGCAGCCTGGAGAAGAGAAGGCTTCCAGGAGACCTTAGAGAAGCCTTCCAGTATCTGAAGGGGGCCTACAGGAAGGGAAAGGAACTATTGACAAGGTCTTGCAATGACAGGACAAGGGTCAATGGGTTTAAACTGGCAGAGGGGAGATTTAGACTGGATGTCAGGAGGAAGTTCTTTACAGTGAGGGTGATGAGACACTGGCACAGGTTGCCCAGGGAGGTTGTGGCTGCTCCCTCCATGGAGGTGTTCAAGGCCAGGTTGGATGAGACCTTGAGTGAGTTACCTGTTCTAGTGGGAGGTGTCCCTGCCTATGGCAGGGATTTGGAACTAGATGATCCTTGAGGTCCCTTCCAACCTTACCATTCTATGATTCTATCTTGTTTCAGTGCTCTGGACTTACAGTCCAGGGAAAGGATGAGCCTTTGGGTCTATCAGCTGTGGGCATTATCAGTGGGGAAGGAAGCAAATCTTATGTGCATGGAATGGACTAGGTCTTGGTGAAGATTGAAGTGTACTAACTCCTGCCTGAATAAGAACAAAACGAAGCTCTCGCCCTGTACTCTGAATCCAAGAGCAGCAAATGGAAGAACTACTGATATAAAAATATATAAGGAAACACATGCCAACATTAATTGGAGAAACATGTCCTTCTCAGTGACCTCAGCCTATGTGACTGTCCCTCTGGTGTAACAAGCACAAGCCCTTGATGTCTCCTCTGTAGCCAGTACACAGGAACCTCATGTCTAGCTGAGGGAATACAATGCACGTGAGAAAATGAGTGTGTTCTTGACACACCTTTTTTAGACCTGGATCAATGAAAAGAAGGATCATTATGCCTCATATTTGGGCTGGAAACTAAGCAATTACATACTTGCAGAAATGAGATACAGTTGTCTCAGAAGTTTTTGTTGGCAATAGGACAAGCAGCTGTCAGCACTTCAATCTAGAAGTAGATGCAGCTCATTAGGGCAGTTGGATATCATCAGATTAGCTGGGCTTGGGGATAGAGTAAGACAGGAAAACACATGACAAGAACTGGCACCACAATCCCTCCCTCTTCAGAAATACTACCTCAAAACCAAGGAATGTTGTGGTTGATCATAGCCAATATCAATAGAATACATCCTAATTTAAGGGCAGACTTGCCAAGTATTTCAGCATGGGCTTCAGTGCCCCTGGTACATATAAAAGTTATGGCATCAGTTCTGGATTAGTTACTGGGACTCTGGTAATGATGTTCCTGGCATAGCACTCCTTGCAAACACATACTTTGGAGGAGTTCCCATATGCTTTTTTATTGTCCACTAGGCCTGTGATGGCAATCTATATGAAATCTATCCAGGAAAAAAAAAAAATCAAACCCAAGCACAATCAAAGGTGGCAAAGCCTTTCTTGTGTAGACCTAAAGTGAGGTGTAAAAGCAAAAGGATACAAATTGACTGTGTAAGTGTCATGGAGGAGAGAGTTTTAAAATGGTTATCCATGTCCTTAGAGGATCACCAGAAATATTCTGTTCGGTTCTGATACCACAAAGATGCTTGTGGACTGGAAACAATTCAAAGATGAATGGGGGGGNACAAAAGTAGCCAAGGTCCTTGACAATACTCCATTAGTATTAGAAAACTGTAAGCAGCAGCAGGCAGATGGAGTGTTTGTCAGCATGCATTGCCCTAATTTGTTTCTCTGTTCAAAACCTCTTTGTTTCGAGCACACTTTTCAGAGCTTGAGCCTTAGCTTTGCAACCCACGCAGCAGGGATACCTTGTGTTTCTTCATCATCATCACTTTTTCATCCTGTAATCCCCAAAATGCTTTCCAAAGGTGAATTAAAGGAGCTCTGTGTTGAAAACCTTAAAAAGAAAAAAAAAAAAAAAAAAAAAAAAAAGGAGGGGGTTTTTTTCCTATTTCTCCCCAAATGCAGCCAACTCTGGTGTAATGTAAAAGAGGATTTGGATTCTCTAGAGGGTGAGGTTCTTCTGCCACTACGTTACCACAGAGTCACAAAGGATGTGTTAGGCATTATTAGTTCATATATGAGGATGCTGTGACCAAAGGAAGAAATGATTCCCTAGGCACCAAAAATGCACTGTGAGAAGTAGCACCAGGTCTAGAAATCTCACCAGATTAGATTTTAGGAGACGAATAAAAGGGGGACACAGTTGCAACTTCCTTGAAGGGTATTAGGCTGGTTCATTGTAGCTGCTGTCTCTTTAACAATTGTGAGGATGTACAGAGAAGAGTTTGATGTTACTTCTGTGCTGCACGGCACCTCTACTTACTCAGGACTGATTTTAGGTTGCCAGAGCAACACCAAAACCACTTCCTATAGAGTGTAGATGTGCTCTGTGGGCCTCCCCAGGTCTCCACAGTTAGCAGAAGTTGCAAAACTTCATGGAGGAAATACAGTGCTAAGTACTACGAGATGTGGAAACCTTAAATGAGGATGTAACAACAACCACTTCTTAGTCAATGCAAAGGCAAAATAAGAGTGTGTTGGGCTGATGTTTTAAAATCTCTTTAGTTCTGAGGCAACTTTTGTTCTGTTAATGATCAAGGGGAGACTGCTTTACAAAGAAAAGAAACAGCGTTGTTTAAATTTGAGCAACTCCTTTCAGTTACTATTTCTGTGCACACTGAAGCTGCATGGCACTGTTACTTCTACTTGCATTCACCACTCGTATAGCCTTCATTAGTCACAAAATCTCAAATGCCAGAGGATGTGCAAAACCTGCTGGATGATTTGCAAAATCTTCCAGTGCTGGAATTTTTTCTAATGATGAAACACTTTAATTATTGCTTCTATTTCATCTGATCACTGGCTGTTGCCACATGAGTCCTGAAGGCTTTGCAAGAAGGAAGATCTGCACTCCTTAAATGACAATTTCTAGGATTATTTAACCTATACTCTCTATATATTAATAATATATAATACTATAATATAATTTTATATATTTATATGTTATATATAATATTATTATTATATTATAATATACTTTTTACACAATATATAAAATATGGTGTAAAAAGTAGTACTCATTTTTATTCAGGTGACTCTCACTTTCAAATGTACCTTCTGTGAGATTTTAGCCAACCACACTCCACACCCCTCCAGGAATTTGCATCTACATT
The DNA here is from genome assembly GCA_013396675.1 of Eubucco bourcierii. Classification (NCBI taxonomy): domain Eukaryota; kingdom Metazoa; phylum Chordata; class Aves; order Piciformes; family Ramphastidae; genus Eubucco; species Eubucco bourcierii. The sequence goes on from VWZE01015214.1 coordinate 99,070, forward strand.
GTTTAATAATCAAATCTCAAACTATTTTCTGTAGAATTTGATTTATTACTGTGATGGTTTGGGAGTTCCCTGCCCTCCACACTTTGTGAAATGACCCAAACTAGAACTCAGCCAGCTGGAAACTAAGGACTGAAGCTCTATTTACAGCTCAGCACAATGTACAAGCAAAGATACACACCATAGACAGGAATAGTTACAGACATAGACAAGTTAAAGGGAATACAGAAACACAACTCCCCTCCCAGAAATCAGAGCCCCCAGGAGGGGCTCCCAACCACCCTTCCACCTTCACCCCACCCCTACACCTTACCCCAAGGTTTACCTTACGTGCAAGGTGAGCTTGGAGGATCGACCAGGGGGGTTAGAAGAAGAGTGAGTAGTGAAGATTAACTGGCAGTGAGAACCCAGAAGCTAGACCACCTGAGACACTGTGCCCCAGAGAGAGACTTATCTATGTTTTGAGTTCTTCTCTTAAACATCTCAGCAAGCCTATGAGTGAAGTAGACATCACCATGTTTTCCTTTTTACAGACTATAGTATAATTTTCTCCATTAAAATATTCCAATTATCCTCAAACCAGCACAACTACTCAGTTGTATTGGTGTAAAGAAAGTTCAAGACCTGCTTAACACAGAGCTTCTTACTGCATTCTGTGAAATGGGGATTGATTTTGTAGTGTTCTACTAAAGTTTTGCCCAGTGGTTTTGGTGTTGAGCTCTTGCTTGTTAGCTATTTTTTGTCCTTGGCTGTGGCAATAATACAGGAATTTCTACTGGTTTCCCCTCACATTCTGAGAACAATTCAGATTTTGGTGCGTGCCAAGAGAGTCATAAAAACATGGACCATAAGTTTGGGGCCGTGTTTCTGCAAGCACCAGTGATGAAATTACTCCTGGAATATTGCAGCTCGTTAAAACATCACCTTGCTAGAAAGTATTGGCAGACTGGAAGGAAAACATTGGAGAGCTGGAGAGACTCATCCATCACAAAAGATTAGAAGAACAACTTTTGAACTGAAAGACAAGTGATGGTTTTGACACGAGCACAAACACCATGCTCACTGTGGATGTTTACACAGTAGGATGGGAAAGATCTCGTTTATTTCATTGCCAAGTCAAGGGATGTAGTGACTCTACATTTATCCCCTGATCTAAATACAACATGGTCAAAAATATGTATTGTGTAGCTAGGATACAACCAGTTCAGAGTTTCACACAAGCTAGGGACTTAACTCAGTTGTTGGCACCACGGTGCCCTGACTGCGGCACTTCCTTGTACACCAAAATGGGGGTGGGAGTCTTGTAGCCCATCCTGGCCCAACCAAGGTTGCAGGGAGGTGCTGGATGCTGGTGCAAAGGAAATGCCCTGTGGCTGTTAGAAAACAAGTTCCAGCAGTCAGCTGTTAGGCCAGGAGGCAGGTACCCACAACAAACCCATTGCTGACAGCTCAGGGGTATTTAAAACTGGGTTGTGCAAAGCATTAGAGACCATGCAGTAGGCAGTGGTGCAGCACAGGCCGGGAGACAGCAAACCTGTGGGATGCTGGAGATCTGCAGAGATCTCCATGGGTCTAAGGCTCCCCTTCCATCTCTGATTTCTGCCCTGCCAACGTTTGAGTGCATTACTGTCCTTCATGTGATTTGTTTTATAGCCCAGAGGGGACAGCTAAATTCCTTCTACAGCAACAGAATTTTTTGTAATGCCAATGCCATGACCTTTATTCATGAAAAAAACAAAGTACAAATGGAGAAAGCAGGGTGGAGCTCTGTCAGAAATGTGATGTAAACAGTTGCAAAGACGTGACTGCGCTCCTCTAAAGCCATTTCCCACCAGGTAAGAATCAGAACAACAGGCACTGCAAACACAGCAGAGATCCTATCTGTTATTTTGTTAAGCTAATTGCCTACACCTAAAGCAAGGTCTAATAAAAATTACCAAATTGAACTTTGGGTCAGATTAGACAGCATCATCAACAACAGTAGCTTCTAAAGGATTTATGGAAACAAATTCCCATTCCAGGTGTCTGCTGACATTTAAAAAAAAAAGGCAGCCTTTTCTCTGGCATTTCTGAAAGTAACAGGAACAATTCAGCAGGAGAAGAGCTCCTGTTTTGTTGTGGAAACAGTCTCCGCAGTACCCTTGAAAATTCATCCCGAGGCAAGTTTGAAATAATTCATCCTTTCACTCTTACAAAAATATCTTCATGTTTGGAGCAAACAACTGTGATGCTGGTGGAGAACCACACTAATATGACCTGGATTCAAACCTGTGTTTTACTGGGAGCACTGGGAGCTTAGTCTCCCACTAGGGAAGTGGAATTCAGGTAGCAATGTTTGCAAAGCTGACAAGAGCTCTGGGGAGGCATCAACTCAGCTAGAGGGGAAAACCTGAATTTAAACCAAGTGGAATGGGCATATGGCAGTGTCTGCTCCTGTGACTGGAGATGGTGTCTGTGTCCTGAGCAAGACCTGTCAAGGCAGGGGAGTGGATGTGCCTCCACAAGAACCATACTCCACACGGCTCCACAGGACCTCCAGAGGAATCAGATGGAAAAGCTCTCAGGGGTCCACCACGCTCTCCACTGTGTGCCTCTGCTCAGTGTTTTACTCAGCTCTGTTATCAGATAGTTTCAGGGTCTTGCTGCTTTAGATGCCAGGTCACTCCTACAACCCAGCCTGGTCATGCTGCTCCTCTGCCACCTCCTCCAGACCTTCTGCTGACGTGTCTGTCCCCAGCACTTGCTGTGGGGCTACACAGAGCAAGGGTACCTTTGTGGGGATCAAGGGCACCCCAAATCCACATCAGATGCTCCGTATGTCTCTGGGATGTGCTTCTCAAGGAAATGTGGGAGCCTAGCAACAAGCTTTCACACTTCTCCCCATGAACTTAATGAGCCCAACAGACAAGCATGTAGAAGTAACCATAGGAAAGCTCCAGGTCTTTGGCTGACACAGACAGTAAGAGAAAATTGTTCAGTGCTACAGGCAGCCTGTGACCAACTGTGCACAAAATATTAACCACCTGTGGTCCATTTAACAATCAAGAAGCGATGAGATTGGACTTTGAATCAGAGATGACTGCTGTTGACCAAACGTATTTAGAGACGCAAATCTGGCTTTCTTGTGCTATGTGGCTGAGCCCATTCCAACCCTTCCCTTCCTTATGTCCTCCTGTGTAGAGACAACAAAGCAGGTTTGCTCTGGCTGGAAAAGACAGGTAGCAAGGATGTGGTGCTGGGTTGGTATTGCCTGCTGGGCAGGGTAAGGCCACCTGGCTGTATGCTGGACGCAGACAGAGCTTCCCTTTCTTGATTCTTTGGGCTAGTAGTGAGTATCTGGCAGAGTAAACACACCCATTACAAGGGCAGACCTAGCTGGATGTGTAGTTTTCAGACTAGAACTCATGTAATCTTCTCTATTGGATCTCAGTGAGGTAAACATCTCTGTTATTACTGGTTTGCATTGTTTGACATAATAACAGCAGGGTCAAATGGGGCAAGGGGGCTCCTGCACACCCTACAAACCTGAGCCCAAGGTAACTGAGAGAACCCTGGGTAGCTCAAGCTCATGTTGTGTATCACTTTACATTAATACAACTTTGGATTGCATGCTGCTTTGCTTGAATGTGAATTTTAAACTGCCTTATCACATTTTACTAATTGTAAGTGGAGGAAAGACCAGATTTATATCTATCTTTTTCAGTAACAAGAAACAACTCACAACTTCCCAAAAGCGATGTACTTCTAGAACCAGTAAGGAGTCAAACTTAAAGTGGTGGCCACTTCTGAATCCTGGGCTGTGTCCATCAGTCACGTTAACTCTCCTGTTTTCTGGCTGGCCTTATAAAGGAGGGGACTTGCTGAACACATGCTGGGCCTTCAAGATGAAGGCTGGGAAGGCAATGTCTATGTGAGTGCTTTGGCCAGGCAGGGTGAGGATGCCACTGCATGGGCTTTGAGACACTTTTGTCTCTTTAACATCTGTGTTTACTCTCTTTGAAGCCATGTGGCTCACAGGGATGTGCTGCTTTGCAGCTCTGTCCCTAACTGCCAGCCCCTTGTGCCATATGACCTGTGCCAAAAGATGAAAAAGGTCACAGAAGAAATCCCCCAAGCTCCAGCTTCTCTTCTTTCTCAGCAGGTCAGTCTCTCAGGAGGTGGGGAGGAGATGCCTTGTAAACACACTGTTGTTAAAGCTGCCTCTGAACAAGGCAGCAGATAGGCACACCATCAGCATACAGGGACAGGCGAGAAAATTCCCTGCCCTAAACCTCTGCCTGTCCTGATAACACCAACAAGTGAGTCACCCTGGCCTTGGGCCAGGTCAGGAGCTTGCTGCCCAGGAAGCACCTGGGTAATCTTTCCAAAGCTTGTGTCTGTCCAGGTTGGGAGATAAGAGTCAGGTATCCCAAAAGAGAAGTGCGGGGATGCCACTGTGGATATTACTGCATTTATTTTAGGCAGCAGAGATTCTGGCTGAAAGATCACTTGAGAGCATGCCAAAGGCCCAGAAAAGGTAACTGCTTAGGGAGGCTCAAGGTCACCCAAGCCTGCAAGCCGCTGGCCTCTCCTCAGTGACATTGCTGCCCTCCAGAGTGGCATGCTGCTGCGGAGGTGAAAGCCAAGGCATCCTCCTCAGAGCGTGTGGGCAATGCTTGAAGTGTTTGTGTCCAGGCTGTGCCAGAGGACAGCAGGCATGGACGTGCCAGGAGCTGTCTGAACCGCCATAAGTGGGTAATAGAGTGGATGATGCTACGTCACTTTGACAGTTAAAAGCGAAGCTCCCAAAGCCAACTCTGCCTCCCCTGCCACCAGATGCAAGCAATTTGTTTTGCATTTGGACTGGTAGCCTGGAAAACTCAAGTGCTGTGTTTTTAAGTTGATATTACATGCTTGCTTTCCAGTTTGGTTAATTAAAATCATGTAACTGGATGAGCAGCTACTGGATAGCCTGAGGTTTATTTGAAATTCTCTCTTTTTTTTCTGGATGCTCAAGCATTTGATACCTTTCCTCTCTCTGCTTGCAGTGCATTAATTCACCTAGCCAGAAACTCTATCTATCTGAACTGGTAAAAGCATGCATCTGGGAATGGTTTTGTTTCTTACAATGTTTTCTCCTACTGTTTGTCTATACCTGCCAGTGTAATTTGTCAGAATAAACTAGATACTTTTAAATAACTTTTTATACACTCTCTGTAAGTGTTTTACCATCATTTTGAGAAGGAAAAGAGCAGAGAGACACATAAGCAAAAAAAAAAAAAAAAAAAAAAAAAAAAGGCTTGTGGATGTATGAATTCACTCATGTGATAGCTCTTCTTCCTCTTTGGGGAATTTAATCCATTGGCTTGTCTAGATCAGTCACGTAAGTTGAGAGGGCTCAATTGCATAAATTTCTGGACTATTTTTCACTGTAACATCTGTTGTCACCTGGCATGTGCTCAGGGCAAGCCTGGCCAGCTCAGTGGCCAGCTCCAAATGGAAATGGAAGTGGTTGTGCATGGTAGCCTCAGAGCTTGATGAACTTTTTTGTGCTTTCAGTGTGGTTGCCTCATTTCTTCCTAATCTCTTGTCCTACATCTCCAGTTTCCTAGCTCTCATATCGCCTTTGCAGCATCAGTGTAACCATCTTGGCTTCACAGGAGTGGTGTTGCTTGTAAGCCTAAGGAAATCTTTCTGCAGGGCACCATGAGCAGAATATTTAGCTGTAGTATGGTAGGTATGTTATTAGAAGGGAAAGAGGCATGTTCAAAATGTGCATCACCTCCAAGCATGCCTTGTACTGCTGGAGCAGCACTAACAGAGGCTTGCTCCACTGAGGGAATGCCACTGCAAGTGTTCAGACTTGGAGCTTTACTTTGAGAACTGAAACTGTGTGGGCATGTGCAAAGACACACCAGCATAAGGGGGGGTTACTCTGGTCTGCATACAAAGGTCTGAGTAGCTCAGCAAAGCACATACATGCTTCTTTTATCACAGTATGACCAAGGCTGGAAGATACCTCAAAGCTCATCAAGTCCAACCCATTACCACAGCCCTCAAGACTAGACAATGGCACCAAGTGCCACGTCCAAACCCACCTTGAACACCTCCAGGGACGGTGACTCCACCACCTCCCTGGGCAGCCCATTCCAGCAGTCAGTGACTCTCTCAGGCAAGAACTTTCTCCTCACCTCCAGCCTAAACTTCCCCTGGCACACCTTGAGACTGTGTCCTCTTGTTCTGGTGNGGTAGCCTCAGAGCTTGATGAACTTTTTTGTGCTTTCAGTGTGGTTGCCTCATTTCTTCCTAATCTCTTGTCCTACATCTCCAGTTTCCTAGCTCTCATATCGCCTTTGCAGCATCAGTGTAACCATCTTGGCTTCACAGGAGTGGTGTTGCTTGTAAGCCTAAGGAAATCTTTCTGCAGGGCACCATGAGCAGAATATTTAGCTGTAGTATGGTAGGTATGTTATTAGAAGGGAAAGAGGCATGTTCAAAATGTGCATCACCTCCAAGCATGCCTTGTACTGCTGGAGCAGCACTAACAGAGGCTTGCTCCACTGAGGGAATGCCACTGCAAGTGTTCAGACTTGGAGCTTTACTTTGAGAACTGAAACTGTTAAGTGTGGACATGTGCAAAGACACACCAGCATAAGGGGGATTTACTCTGGTCTGCATACAAAGGTCTGAGTAGCTCAGCAAAGCACATACATGCTTCTTTTATCACAGTATGACCAAGGCTGGAAGATACCTCAAAGCTCATCAAGTCCAACCCATTACCACAGCCCTCAAGACTAGACAATGGCACCAAGTGCCACGTCCAAACCCACCTTGAACACCTCCAGGGACGGTGACTCCACCACCTCCCTGGGCAGCCCATTCCAGCAGTCAGTGACTCTCTCAGGCAAGAACTTTCTCCTCACCTCCAGCCTAAACTTCCCCTGGCACACCTTGAGACTGTGTCCTCTTGTTCTGGTGCTGCTTGCCTGAGAGAAGAAAGCAACCTCCCCCTGGCTACAACCACCCTTCAGGTAGTTGTAGACAGCAAGAAGGTCTCCCCTGAGCCTCCTCTTCTCTTTTATGCAAGTGCAAGTATCACCTTAACCCAGCAGTGCCTTTCTATGCAAATCTTAAGCTGTTCTGCATTGTGTCAAATAATGACTCCAGATTTAGATCCAACAAGATGACTTTTTTTTTTTTTGCAGCAAGTACTTTCAGAGACTTTGCCTTTTCAGGCCTTGTACCTCGGTTATTAATAGTATCATTTGCTTTCTTTTGGAAAATTGAATTCATGTGATAAAGAGGAACTTGATGTATCAAATCCTGATGCAGAAGTTCTGGTATGAGTGCTTTTGTCAAATACAGAAGTGGAAAATGCAGGTTCAATGGTAGAAAATTATTTTCTTTTGTGTCTTCCCCCCCCCAAATCTTACATATGATTGAGCCAGAAAAACAAAGAAAAACCTAAAAACCTCAACATTTTAAAAAGCTGTTGATTTTGTCCCATTTTTGGCAAATTTAGGCAGGCATTGTATGCTGGTTTGAGGCTAATTGGAATATTTTAATAGAGAAAATTATATTATAGGCTGTGAAAAGGGAAACATGGTGATGTCTACTTCATTCATAAGCTTGCTGAGATGCTTAAGAAAAGAACTCAAAACATAGATAAGTCTCTCTCTGGGGCACAGCGTCTCGGGTGGTCTAGCTTCTGGCTTCTCTCTGCCAATTAATCTCACTAACTACTTTTCTTCTAACCCCCTTGGCCAATCCTCCAAGCTCGCCTTGTGCATAAGGCAAACCTTGGGGTAAGGTATAGGGGTGGGGTGAAGGTGGACGGGTGGTTGGGATCCCCTCTTGGGGTCTCTGATTTCTGGGAGGGGAGTTGTGTTTCTGTATTCCCTTTAACTTGCTTATTTCTGTAACTGTTCCTGTCTATAGTGTATATGTCTGCTTGTACATTGTGCTGAGCTGTAAATAGAGCTTCCAGCCGGCTGAGTTCTAGTCTGGGTCATTTTACAAAGGTTGGGGGGTGGGGAACTCCCAAACCATCACACATTGCAAGATTTTGTAAGAATTGTTATGTAATAGCTCGTGGGGGAAAAAAATGATTAAAAGAGATAAGTTACCATACATCTAGTACTAGGTAAGAGGATTAAAAAGCAAAAACCTGGGAAGTGCAATAATTGGATTCACTACTGCCACGTGAAATAAAAAGATGAGCCCAGTTTTGGATTTTTGGACGGGGCAAGTACAGCAGAGTTTTCCTCAGGGAGCAATCCTCTATTGGCAAAGCGTGGCTGAATGGACTGAACCAATGTTTGCTGTCTTTAATTGTCCCGATCCTGTTTGAAAGTTGCTGTCGATTTCAGCATGTGGAACGCAGCGGTGAAAGGAAATGGGGCTGCCTGAATTTTCAGTGATTGACTAAAATCCACACACAAACTGGTTGTTTCAATTTAAGGGACAAAAAAAAAAAAAAAAAAAAAGGATTTTGTTTCGTTATCCTGTTACATAATACTGGATCTAGTCTCCCTTGAACACACAAGTATGTTTATCATTAATCTTAAAGGGCAACAGTCACCCTGCAAAATCCTTTCTGAATTTTTATCTTTAAATAAGAATAAAATTGATCCCAAGTGACTGGCCATGAAGTGAAGATGAGAACATGTTGCTTAGGGTTTTTTTTAATCACTTTAACCTCATTTATGCATACTTCTTTTACTGCACCTCCCAATAACAACAGCGAAGAAGAGGGAAGAAAAACAACACAAAAAACAAACCAAACAAAACGTTGTTCTAGGAGTAACTTCCAAAAAAAATGCAAAACATACAGTGCATGCAGCATCCAGCAGGAGACAGACTACCTGTTATTGGGGTTTAGCTCATTTTTATGAAACTGGCAGGCTTTCAGTTTGGAGACATTCTTTAATAATGCCTATATTTCTCATTCTATACTGCATTCCTTTCAAGGGCTTTAAATTGCCCAGGTGCTCTTCAAAATCCCAGTGGATCCCCTAGGATACATGAGAGTTTTCTATTTCTAGGTATCTGACTGTCAATTAGCTTGAGAAACTTCACTTTTTCCAAAAGCCAGTGGGACCACTTTGGTTGCATGCTGTGTAGCTCCTCTGAGCTTGCCTCTCACTTCAGGATCCAGCCCATGTGCAGGAGCAGGCAACTCTAAACTTGAACGGTGTTCTGAAATGACCCAGTCCAGACTTTCAGACTTGGTAGATGCCTCAAATTAATAACTAATTAGCCTGACATAAGGAAAGGACCAGCGGAGACAGTCCCATACTGTCTAGGCAGTTTCAAATATAATCAAAATAGGCCACCTGTAGCTTTACAATCAGATAACTTCATGCCAATGGGGCTACTTTTCAAGAATATCAGTGCTTTTGAGTTGCCTCCATGTTTGACTTGTAAACTGGGTGCAGGACTTCATCACCAACAATTTCACGTGGTGGAGAGTGTACTAAAAACACAGGTCATGTTTTCATTTCTATTTGATACCTTATTTATATATGATTTAAATGGATAAACTAGGAAAAATTAACTGTCCAAGCCATAATTTCATCCAAAATAAACACAGACTAAAAGTACAGCAACTTAGTGGATTTCACGGATTAGTGAGATATCCTGGTACGTAATAGCAACAGCAACGATTTTATTCTCTGATTTAGTGATGACTAAAATCTGCAATCCAGAGTCACTGCATGATGTGCAAATCCCTTACAAAATCTGCCTCTCTTTTGTAAGCTCAAGCTCCTTTGCTATCCAAAAGAGAACCCTGAAGGTTGCCCCCATATAGCTTTGTGTAGGAACTTTCTGTTTGGAGAAGCATTGATGCAACAGACTTATTCAGACCATCCTTTTGCCATTCTTTTTCACATCTTTTTGGTTTTTACAGACAGTGATGTCCACTTGTCTCTTGTTCTGCTGGACTTTGTGCCACCTTGCCTTTTTTATTTTAATGTTTATATGTAAAAAAAAATCTTCCCAATCCCTGCTAAACCTCTTCCACCCTTTTCCTATGCCTTGGTCCTCAGTCCAGAAAACATCATACTACCTTCAGCTATCACACATTGAAAAGAAATATTAAATCCATTTTGATTTTTAAAATGAACAAGAATTTGCCGATGAGCATATTTTAGAACCTGGTGTGATAGTTCTCCCTCCACCTCACCTGATAGGAATCTGATCTAACTGTGCTGTATGCTTCTGTTAATACGCATCCATCTGTGAAATCAGTCACTCGCATCCCTGCCCCTCAAGACCTCTTTTACAGGGTGCAGATACAGTGAATCTCTTCTGGCTTCCATTCCTTCTCAGTAGATTTCCATGTGTTGTAGCCAAGCTGGGGATTTGGCCCAGCATCTTTTTTAAACCCTGTGACCCAGACGTGGAGATTAAAAAAGAATTATATTATTGGATTAAACAGATACAAGAGGCGTGCACTGTATCAGCACCCAACACCTTAAAAAACTCCACAGAGCAGCTCAGCTTGTTAATAGAAAAATACAGTCTCCAAGAAAGAGGGGAAATGCAAAGGAAGGAGAATGCTAACCTGTGCCTTGTGCTGGGGTACAAAAACCTGCTGCTCTGCCTGTTCTGTAGAGTAGTCACAACAATGTGATGTTCTGCTTTCCGTGATATCATAATACTGGATATACTCTTGATCTGGTGTGCAAGTCATTTGAACTACACCTGCCTGCAACAGGAGGGATTTTGTCCTTAGTTAAAGTTGGGTTAATGCCTTCATGCTGGGGGTTTTTAAGGGGTCAGGCTTGATTACGCTATGAATGGCACACTGAAATCGACAGAACTGCAGAAGTAAAAGTACTAATGGATTAAAGGGAAAAGGAGAATAATTTCAGGCAACATTTAGGTGCTTAATATTGCACACGTGCTTATGCCTTGCAATTTGGGCTCTAACTTGTGATTTTTGTTACGTAAGAGAGCCAGAGGAGCCAGAGGCATTAGTGCTGCTCTATGCTGCTGCAGCTGAAAGCAGAGTTCCCCCAAATATTCGTCAGGCATATTCTCAGAAGTTGTGCTGTCTCATAATCAAACAGCAGACAGCCATGACACAAAAGGACTAATTAGTAGTAGTAGTCCACTTAGTTCCAGGTACTGTTTACATGCTTCTGACTTCAAACCAGCTTTGGCTGTCAAATTTTTCTCCCCAAACATCCAAAACAAAACAAACAAACAAAAAAAAACCCCCAACCAACCAAGCAAAAAAACCCCAGCAAAACCAGACAGCAACCGTGTGCTTTGTGTGACTCTTTGTTGTTTTGGGTTTTGTTTGTTTGTTTGTTTGTTTTTAATGACCCCACAGCAACAAAGCAGAGACAAAAATACAGGCTTTGATTCCTCTAGAGAACTTGAGGAAAATATTCCACTGCTGTCAGTGGCACAGCTGTGCTGGCAGGATCCTGAGGACAAATGATGCTCCAGCCACTACTTACACTTCACCAATGTGACTGCTGGTTCCTGTTCATCATGGAGACATCCTCACCACAACTGAACAAGTGGCTGCACTGGTGTGGAGGGCTTTGCTTCACTCCCTACAGCAGCCAGAGCTGCCTGTTTGTGGTCCCCCACAGAATTTCACAGAATGCTTTAGCAGAGGATGCCTACGAATCCCAAGCTGCAGTACTATAGAAACGTGAATCAGAAGACGTAGGTGGCAGCATGTGATTAGTTTAATCCAGGCTGTTTAGAGGAGATATGTTATCAATTAGCTGCATATATCCTATACCTGTATCTATGTTCCGGTTACGAGAGTTACTCACTTTACGAATCAGCTCGGGTACTGGGAAATCAGAGTGCACTGGAGTCAGGGAAAATCGCGTGCGTGACTGTGGCATGCTGTATTTAGCATGCTGTACTGCCAGCAAGGATTGTGCAGAAGAGGTGCAGCTCACTGTGTTTTTGCATGAACCAGTGGAGGAAATGAACCTTTTCTAGAGACCTCCCTGGAGGCTACTGTGGTGGAATTTGATCCCCCGGCAGCCTACGCATAGGCTATGGCTCCAAAGGTGTGTCGCCCGGTGACTGCTGTCCTGGGTTGTGGTGTAGGAAGGTAGGGTCTTGTGCCTGGGAAAGCCTGGGAGAATACATCTGTGGGGACCGTTTGATTTTCTCTGGTCCATCTCCACTGTTCCCAGTACAAGGTTAGCACTGTGGTACTTTTGTGAACCACAGATAGCCAAAAAACCTGTTTTCCCCCGCTACTCTGCCCCCTCAATGCAAACAGTATTTTGTAGTACAGAGGATCTGACTAAGCCTTCAGCAAGGGTTGTATAAAAATGCCCGACCAGCGTGCGTGCTGCTGTATCCTTCCATTGACAGAACTAGAGATGATGCGAGTAGGGGAGCAAAGCCGTATTCGAGGCACATACCCGTTCGCCTGCAGGAGAAAAGCACCTACTTTCGGTGCAATGAAACCCAGCGGAGGACAAAACATTGCCCAGCACCTTTCTCCTGACAATCGCCCCTGCCGTACTTTGTTCTCCAGCTCTGAGCGCGATTGACCGGTGCCGGGGAGTTGCTCTTTTGGGAGGAGACAGAGAAAGGGGCGAAATCCCGGTCTCCCAGGCACCTGCCAGGCCACGCTCCCTTGTGTTTGCCTCTCCGGCAGGAGACGAGTAAATGCCCCAAACGACAGCCGAG
>VWZE01015215.1:1432-40667 GCA_013396675.1 Eubucco bourcierii
TTGCTGTCTCCAACTACCTGAAGGGCGGTTGTAGCCAGGGGGAGGTTGCTTTCTTCTCTCAGGCAAGCAGCAGCAGAACAAGAGGACACAGTGTGAAGCTGTGCCAGGGGAAGTTTAGGCTGGAGGTGAGGAGAAAGTTGTTGCCTGAGAGAGTCATTGACTGCTGGAATGGGCTGCCCAGGGAGGTGGTGGAGTCAGCGTCCCTGGAGGTGTTCAAGGCGGGTTTGGACGTGGCACTTGGTGCCATGGTCTGGTCTTGAGGGCTGTGGTAATGGGTTGGACTTGATGAGCTTTGAGGTCTCTTCCAACCCTGGTGATACTGTGAGACTGTGATACAATAAATACCTCCTGAAATTGGACGTTTAAGATGGGAGTTAACTAGATCAGGACAATTTAAATCATTCAATTTAAGGGCAGGAGGGGAAAAAGCTGAAGATTAGTGAAACTGATCTGAAAATCTTACTGATATGCTCTGAACAAAAACTGCCATACAAGTTTGTAAGTTACTGTAGCAAAACTAAGCTGTTTTGCATTCTCCTAGAAGGAAAAACATACAAAATATTTGTCTCAGCTTGAAAACACTCAAGCAGCTGAATTTATTCAACTTATTAGTTTACCTGTTACGAGTCTCAAAGTTAAGCTTAAGTTAAACCTGTACACATGGTTGGCAGCATCATGGATGATAACTCTTTTTTCTCCTTGGTGATTCACATCAACTTAAGCCAAAATTTGTCTATCCACTAGAAAAAGTTGCTTAGATTTTCAGCATGTTAACTATATTGTGACTTCATTTACATCCAAAAGCTGTAATTTCATAAAGTCAAAGGCCTTTCTTAAAATATTTAAGCATAGGATTTTTGAAAAAAAAAAATTTATTAGTCTTTGACACTTTTGAGGTGAAACTGCAGAAAACATAACCTTTATGAAGACTTGCTTTATCCAAAGAAATAGAATCACAGAATGGTAAGGTTGGAAGGGACCTCAAGGATCACCTAGTTCCAACCCCTTGCCATAGGCAGGGACACCTCCCACTAGTACAGCTCACTCAAGGCGTCCTCCAACCTGGCCTTGAACACATCCAGGGAGGGAGCAGCCACAACCTCCCTGGGCAACCTGTGCCAGTGTCTCACCACCCTCACTGCAAACAACTTCCTCCTAACATCCAGTCTAAATCTCCCCTCTGCCAGTTCAAACCCATTGCCCCTTGTCCTGTCATTGCAAGACCTTGTCAATAGTCCCTCCCCAGCCTTCCTGTAGCCCCCTTCAGATCCTGGAAGGCTACTACCAGGTCTCCTGGAAGCCTTCTCTACTCCAGGCTGCAGAGCCCCAACTCTCTCAGCCTGTCCTCATAGCAGAGCTGCTGCAGCCCTCTGAGCATCCTTGTGGCTCTCCTCTGGACCTGCTCCAACACTTCCAAGTCCTTCCTGTGCTGGGGGCTCCAGAACTGCACACAGGACTCCGGATGGGGTCTGACGAGAGCAGAGTAAAGCAGCTGCAGACACCACACAGGCAAATTACTTAGGTCTGTATCTTTATCAAAATAATCCTTATTTAACATATTTTTAACCACCTATGCATTTTTCAGTAAAGCCCTGCACCTGTAGCAAATATCCCCATTACAGAGGATTCCTTATAGAAGCACACTTGTGAACTGAAACTGGCATAAGCTGTGTTAAATCTATGCAGAATTCATGCAGCTAGAATTAGTTTGGTTTCAATCTGAAAATTAATTACAGAAGATCAAATACATTACTATAAACCAAATCAGGATCACACTGATCCTGACTCACTGGGTAAAAAGTCTAACTGTTTGATACTGTAAATCAGGAGGCAAAACAATGAGGCAAAAGTAGAGATTGGTAATTTTGCCAACTTTGTCGTTTGCCAGTGGTCTCAATGTGAAACCTGAACTTGGTTGAGGTCAACAGCAAAACTCTAATTAGCTTAAATTTCACCAAAGTCTCACCCTGGATGCTCTCTGTCAATGTTTACATTTCACAGGTGGTTTCTTTAATTCTCTTACCGTCTGTGTACCTCTTCACATTGGGCAGCAGGCAATACAAAACCTTCTTCATCTAATTTAATCTCAATATCTAGCATAAATGAAAAGAGAACATTGAAAATCATTTCACATAATGAACTGTTTACTGTATTTTCATCCTCTTACAGCTAATTGTTTTATGAAATGAAACACTGTTGTAGTACCTTTTTTTCTGAACCACAGAAGCTTGCAAAAGATGTGTTCAGACCATTTAATACAAATTAATGATTATTAGTAACACTTCAGTCTTGCACAATGCCAACACCAAAGTAGCATTCCACTAAAAGCCATAATGTATTTAACACCAAAGTAGCATTCCACTAAAAGCCATAATGTATTTAACACCAAAGTAGCATTCCACTAAAAGCCATAATGTATTTAAATGACACTTTACTGTGCTGGTCAGGGATTCTGGCATTCCAAAGGTTTGGTGGAGAGAAACTCTCCCTCTCTGCCTCTTCCCTTTCTTTGGTCTTCAGTTTCTCTATTTGCAAGCAGAGCTTAGGGCCTAAAACCTGCCAAATTCAACTCCGTGTTGAAGCTCAGGTGCAGAATAATTCCAGCATCATGCTTTTTCCAGAATCATTGTTTTTTTTAGTCCTGAGATTTATGAGAGAGATCCTGCCTCTCCAACCTGATCTCCTTCTCCAGGTGAGCCACCTGGTGGATGTGGGGAGGCCTGTGGATGTGGTCTACCTGGACTTCAGCAGGGCCTTTGACACTGTCCCCCACAGCAAACTGCTGGCTAAGCTGTCAGCTCGTGGCTTGGATGCCAACACTCTGAGCTGGGTTAGGAACTGGCTGGAGGGCCGAGCCCAGAGAGTGGTGGTGAATGGTGCCACATGCAGCTGGAGGCCGGGCACTAGCAGTGTGCCCCAGGGATCAGTGCTGGGCCCCATCCTCTGGAACATCTTCAGGGATGATCTGGACGAGGGCATCGAGTCAGGCACTAGCAAGTTTGCAGCTGACCCCAAGCTGGGGGCTGATGTTGCTGGGTTGGAGGGCAGAAGGGCTCTGCAGCAGGACCTTGACCACCTGCACAGATGGGCAGAGTCCAAGGGGATGGAGCTCAACAAATCCAAGTGCCAGGTGCTGCACTTTGGCCACAACAACCCCATGCAGAGCTACAGGCTGGGGTGGGAGTGGCTGGAGAGCAGCCAAACAGAAAGGGATCTGGGGGTGCTGATTGACACCCGCCTGAACATGAGCCAGCAGTGTGCCCAGGTGGCCAAGAAGGCCAATGGCATCCTGGCCTGCATCAGCAAGAGTGTGGCCAGCAGGAGCAGGGAGCTCATTCTCCCCCTGGACTCTGCACTGCTTAGGCCACACCTTGAGTCCTGTGTCCAGTTCTGGGCCCCTCCATTGAAGAAGGACATTGAGGTGCTTGAGTGTGTCCAGAGAAGGGCAACGAGGCTGGGGAGAGGCCTGGAGCACAGCCCTATGGAGAGAGGCTGAGGGAGCTGGGATTGTTTAGCCTGCAGAAGAGGAGGCTCAGGGGGGACCTTATTGCAGTCTACAGCTACCTGAAGGGTGGTTGTAGCCAGGGGGAGGTTACCTTCTTCTCTCAGTCAACCAGCGTCAGAACAAGAGGACACAGTCTGAAGCTGTGCCAGGGGAAGTTTAGGCTGGAGGTGAGGAGAAAGTTCTTGCCTGAGAGTCACTGACTGCTGGAATGGGCTGCCCAGGGAGGTGGTGGAGTCAGCGTCCCTGGAGGTGTTCAAGGCAGGTTTGGACTTGGCACTTGGTGCCATGGTCTGGTCTTGAGGGCTGTGGTAATTGGTTGGACTTTGAGGTCTCTTCCAACCCTGGTGATACTGTGTGATACTGTGAGAGACTTCTCTCAAGATTTTATTTATCATCCACACCTCCTGGACACTTATCTTTCCTTATGATTATCTTCTCTCAGTTTCCTTTCCCATCACCTAAAACACTGCTTTGCTCATTCTTTCTGTCCACAAACCCCCACTAACTGTATGTAGTCAATAGTTCTTGCCTAGGGCAGGATCCCAGCTGAATAAGGCAGAGGGCTGACAACATTTGAGCTCTCACTTTCTCTACTCGCCACCAAAGCAGAGAGATGAGGCACTGCCTCATTTTGCTTTACATGACATAAATTGTTTACAGGCTAAGTAAAAGAGGAGCTGATAGTCAAAATACAGAATACAAAAGCAGGCAGCTACTTTCAGTGCAGACTGGCTGTGTATATCCCAAGATGTAACAATACAGTTCCTTTTCTCTCCCTGTTCTTTTTTCTGAACCTCAGAATACATTTACTTAAGGTTACCAAGATGTTTCCTCATTTCAGACCTTTCTACAGTTCTGTATGCCAGTTTATTTTTTCTGTATCTAAACAATTTAGAATGCTCACAAAGGGGATAAAATCAATTGTTTTTACTTCTGCAAAATAACTGAGACTAAAGTTTTGCCAGCAGATTTTAATATTAAAGAAATATTACTTACCAACAACATAGAAATATGGTGTTGATACCTCTGATGCAAAATACATTCTTTTTTTCAGTAAATGAAGTAATCCAGTCTTCACTCTTTTGAGGAGGTGAACATCCAGAGAACTGCTAGGCATGAGAAAGCCCTTTACTTGATACTTTGGAAGGAGTTTGGGACCCTGCATAATGACAGAAAAGCAACTAAACCAAAAAGGGAGATAACACCTGTGTAATTACCACATACTAAGGTAGCAAAATGCACTCTGCGTATTTGAAAATCAGAGAGAATCACAGAATGTCAGGGGCTGGAAGGGACCTTGAGAGCTCATCCAGTCCAACCCCCCTGCCAGAGCAAGATCACCTATACCAGATCATACAGGAAGGCGTCCAGGGGGGTTCTGAATACCTCCAGAGAGGGAGACTCCACAACTGCCCTGGGCAGCCTGTTCCAGTGTTCTCTCACCCTCACAGAGAAAAAATTCCTCCTCTTGTTTAAATGACACTTTCTATGCCTCAGCTTCCACCCATTGCCCCTTGTCCTGTCATTGGGCATCACTCAGCAGAGCCTCCTGGCACTCACCCCTTACATATTTATAAACATTGCTGAGGTCACCTCTCAGACTCCTCCAAGCAGCACAGCCCCAGCTCCCTCAGTCTCTCCTCATAAGGGAGATGTTTCATTCCCTTCATCACCTTTGTGGCTCTGCACTGGACACTCTCAAGCGGTTTCATGTCCCTCTTGAACTAGGAGACCTAGAACCGAACACAGTACTCCAGATCTGGCCTCATCAGGGCAGAGAAGAGAGGCAGGAGAGCTCCTCTTGACCTACTAGCCACAGCCCTTACAATACACCCCAGAATGGCATTGTCCCTCCTGGCCACAAGAGCACATTGCTGGCTCATGGTCAACCTTCCATCCACTAAGACCCCCTAGGTCCCTCTCCCCTTCACTGCTCTCTAACAGGTCAGTCCCCAACCTATACTGATCCCTGGGGTTTTTCTTTCCCAGGTGCAAGACTCTGNGATCCCTGGGGTTTTTCTTCCCCAGGTGCAAGACTCTGCATTTGTCTTTTTTGAATTTCATTCAGTTTCTTTCTGCCCACCCCTCCAGCCTGTCCCAGTCTCACTGAATGGCAGCACAGCCTTCTGCTGTGGCAGCCACTCCACCCAGTTGGGTGTCATCAGCAAATCTGCTGACAGTGCAGCAAATGACCTCTCATCCAGGTCTTTGATGGATACGTTGAACAGAACTGGTCCCAGTACTGACCCCTGTGGGACTCCCCTAGTTACAGGCCTCCAACTAGACTCCATCCCACTGACCACAACTCTCTGACTTCTTTCCTTCAACCTGTTCCCAATCCACCTCACTCCCTGATCATCCAGAGCACACTGCCTCAGTTTAGCCACAAGGATGCTGTGGGAGTCAAATGCTTTACTGAAATTGAGATAAACCACATCCACTGCTTTACCATCATCAATCCACCTGGTTATGTCCTCATAAAAGGCTATCAGGTTGGTCAAACATGACTTCCCCTTGGTAAAACCATGTTGGCTGCTCCTAATGACTTCACTGTCCTTAATATGCTTAAGGACAGCATCGAGGAGAAATTTCTCCATTACCTTTCCAGGGACAGAGGTGAGGCTGACAAGTCTATAGTTAACTGAGTCCTCCTTCTTACCCTTTTTGAAGACTGATGTTTGCCCTTCTCCAGTCCCCAGGCACCTCTCCTGTTTGTCCATGGGTGCATGCCATCATGACCCATGGACTTATGGATGTGCAGATTACTCAACTGGTTCCCTCAGCAACCAGGGAAGGCTCCTTTGCAAAGCTTTCCTCAGCTGCCTCAGGTGTCAGGGGCTCCTGAGGACAGCCTCCAGCAGTATAGAGAGAGACAATGAAGGCATTTAGTAACTGTCTTCTTTGTGTCCTCTGTCACCAAGGCACCCACCTCATTCAGTAGAGGGCCTACATTGCCTCTAATGTTAGATTTTCCTGCATTTGAAGAAGCTCTTTTTGTTATCCTTGACCTCCCCTGCAAGGTTGAGTTCCAACAAGGCCTTACTCTTCCTAGTTACATCCCTTCACCCTCTGACAACAGTTCTATACTCCTCCCAAGTGGCCAGCCCCTCCTTCCATCATCTGTAGACTCTCTTCTTCCACTTACGTTTCCTTAGCAGTTCCTTGCTGAACCGTGCAGGTCTCCTGGCTCCCTTTGTCAATTTCCCACTTGCTGAGATGCACTGATCTTGAGCTTGGAAGAAGAGGTCCTTAAATGTTAACCAACTATCATGGGCCCCTATGCCTTCTAGTACCCTGTCCCATGAGATTTCATCCAGCAGTTGCTTGAAAATGCCAAAGTTTGCCCTCTTGAAACTCAGGGCTGTAGTCCTGCTTGATATCCTGTTCCCACCAGACAAGATCTTGAACTCCACCGTCTCATGATCACTAAGGCCAAGGCTGTTCTCAACCTTCACATATCTATTGAGAAATTTCCAGACTGAAGTATGATCTGTTGGAAGCTTAAAAACTCTCCCCAAAATAATCACCTTGACAAACCTCCATGATATCACACTGAGCATAACACTTATGAAAAATGCTCAACTGTTTCCATCTCTCTTCAGTGAGGCTACCATCAAAGTGCCTGACTCCTTCATGCTCCAATCCAAACAGGGAAAAGGAATAGTTGTTGGAAAAGTACTCAGAAATCATAGAATCATAGAATGGTAAGGTTGGAAGGGACCTCAAGGATCATCTAGTTCCAACCCCCTGCCATAGGCAGGGACACCTCCCACCAGTACAGCTCACTCAAGGCCTCCTCCAACCTGGCCTTGAACACCTCCAGGCAGAGAGCAGCCACAACCTCCCTGGGCAACCTGTGCCAGTGTCTCACCACCCTCACTGCAAACAACTTCCTCCTAACATCCAGTCTAAATCTCCCCTCTGCCAGTTCAAACCCATTGCCTCTTGTCCTGTCATTGCAAGACCTTGTCAACAGTCCCTCCCCAGCCTTCCTGTAGTCCCCTTCAGATACTGGAAGGCTACTCTAAGGTCTCCTGGAAGCCTTCTCTTCTCCAGGCTGCAGAGCCCCAACTCTCTCAGCCTGTCCTCACAGCAGAGCTGCTGCAGCCCTCTGAGCATCTTGGTGGCCTCCTCTGGACCCACTCCAACACTTCCATGTCCTTCCTGTGCTGGGGGCTCCAGAACTGCACACAGGACTGCAGGTGGGGTCTGAGGAGAGCAGAGCAAAGGGGCACAATCCCCTCCCTTGCCCTGCTGCCCACACTGCTCTTGATGCAGCCCAGCACACAGTTGCTGTCTGGGCTGCACTCACACTGCAGCCTCATGTTGAGCTTTTCATCACCCCAGACCCCCAGGTCCTTTTCTGCTCAGGGCCGCTCTCAGCCATTCCCCATCCAGCCTGGAGTTGTGCTTGGGATTGTGCCTACCCAGGTGCAGGACCTTACACTTGGCCTTGTTGAATTTCATGAGGTTGGCCTGGGCACAGCTCTGCAGCCTGTCCAGGTCCCTCTGGATGGATCCCTGCCCTCTAGCAAGTCGACTGTGCCACACAGCTTGGTGCCAACTGCACACTTGCTGAGGGTGCACTGATTCCTCTGTCCATGGCACTGACAAAGATGTTAAACAGCACTGGTTTACACCAAATACACCAATCTAATTTGAACAAAGAGCTATACAGTTCTTTTAAACATAGAGATAACCTTAGGTCAATCTAACAGGTGGAAATGCTTTATATTTTCATCAAGGAAAAAAAAACCCAAACCACTATTTCATCCAATTTCTATGTTTTTTATGGGTAAGACAGTCCTCAGCTAATTATCAACAGGGCTGTAATGACCTAACCACCTCTCACTGACATCAGTTCTAGTTTTTTATATACCATACCTCATAAAATGGGCACTCCAGGGTTACAGTCAGAAAGAGATGGATTAGTTGAGAGGTAGCAATTCTGTCCAAACCAGGTGGCTGAGCTGAAACAACAACATTCAGGCTTTCAGACATACCTTTAATGAAGTACCATTACACAAACCATCACACAGAAGTTAAGGAAAGCTATCCAGTTTAATGTGCAGAGGAGCTACTTAGTCATTATCACTCTTGATGATTGTTTGAATGAACAGACAGATAAGTTGTGAAATGACATAGAAAAATAAGGAATTTTTTTACAGAAATACCAATGTGAAAAATAATACTGCCAGCAGGACCTTACTGAAGACCATCACATTCTTTCACCACAAAACACAGTCTGGGAGATGCAAGATGTTCTAAAGGCAAGAGTTAAATCTGAGTTGAAACCATAGAATCATAGAATGGTAAGGTTGGAAGAGACCTCAAGGATCATCTAGCTCCAACCCCCTGCCATAGGCAGGGACACGTCCCACTAGTACAGCTCACTTAAGGCCTCATCCAATCTGGCCTTGAACACCTCCAGGGAGGGAGCAGCCACAACCTTCCTGGGCAACCTGTGCCAGTGTCTCACCACCCTCACTGTAAAGAGCTTCCTCCTAACATCCAGTTTCAATCTCCCCTCTGCCAGTTCAAACCCATTGCCCCTTGTCCTGGCATTGCAAGACCTTGTCAATAGTCCCTCCCCAGCCTTCCTGTAGGCCCCCTTCAGATCCTGGAAGGCTACTCTAAGGTCTCCTGGAAGCCTTCTCTTCTCCAGGCTGCACAGCCCCAACTCTCTGTCTGTCCTCACAGCAGAACTGCTGCAGCCCTCTAAGCATCCTTGTGGCTTCTTCTGGACCCGCTCCAACACTTCCATGTCCTTCCTGTGCTGGGGGCTCCAGAACTGCACAAAGGACTCCAGGTGGGGTCTGAGGAGAGCAGAGCAAAGGGGCAGAATCCCCTCCCTTGCCCTGCTGCCCACACTGCTCTTGCTGCAGCCCAGCACTCAGTTGCTGTCTGGGCTGCACTCACACTGCAGCCTCATGTTGAGCTTTTCATCATCCCAGACCCCCAGGTCCTTTTCTGCTCAGGGCTGCTCTCAGCCATTCCCCACCCAGCCTGGAGTTGTGCTTGGGATTGCGCCTACCTAGATAAAAGTGGTAAGAAATAGGTGCTTGGTAACAAAGACTACTTGGCAGAATGAAATGCAGAGCATCACTAAAGAAAGACTGGGTCTTACCTTGAAGCCGTTGCAGAAAATATGGGCTAAATATTTTGGGCAGAAAATTTACTGGGTAACGTTGAATAAGGACACAGGAGTGCAGTAGGTTCAGCAAGGTGCGAGGCTGAAACTGCCTAAGACGAGCATGCAGCACGGTTTCAAGCTTCCTAAACAAGGAAGAAGCACTTGGAGGCAGATAATTAAGGATCCCAAAGGGTACAATATACCCAGCTATCTGGTCAGTAGTAAGTCTGTCACCATCAGAAATGAAACTTTCTGCCACTGCATCAAAGATTGGCTTAGAAAGGATCCGCTTTTGGCAGCAATACTGCATGACTTTGCTGACTGTTTGAGGATGCATAGTAAAGATGGACTTGGGAACATATGTTTCCAGTGCCTCTCTGAAAATTTGTTGATGATATCCAAAGTAGAGGAAGGCATCCAGTATATCTACCAGTTCATCACCCATGAAATATGGAACATGCTTCACAGAATGTTTACAGAGTGCTGTGACTAAGGGAACTGCCTGAGTCTGATCAAGAATAACCAGTGAATTCAGTATTATGCTTGTGAACTTTGGGCTTAGTTGGGAAACTATAGTTAAAGTCACGTTGTTCATTCTGTTTAGCAAGTCTTGGTAATGTTTTTTCCCTTCCCTGACAATCACCTGCAGCATCTTATAAACCAACACCATTTCCCTAGCATTCCATTTTTCAATGTCCTTTTTTTGCATGTGGTTCATAATTTTTTCCAGTGTTGCATAACTTGGGCTTTCCAACTCAAGCAAACTCTCTCCAAGAGCACACAGATTTTCAGCTGACAGCTGTCCCTTACTAAGCCGTTCCTCGCCCTCTGAAAGCAAGCTTGCTACCAGTGTACTCTGGGGATCTATACGTAGTCTTACCAAAGCTTGCAATGCATTCAGCAGGCCAGTGTTTGACAGCTTTGAGGATTCAAATTCAAACTGGAAGCACAATGCCCTAAAAATCTCATTCTCTAACACTCCTTCTGGGTTTTTCAGACCGCTGTCATCCACCTCAATTTCGGAAATTCTATGCAGGGCTCCTGATGCCATAGTATCAGACATAACTTCCAGAGAGCCAAGAAAGCAAAAAATCTCTTTTGATGTACAAAGGCTGTTCAGCTTCTTGAAAAATAGTTCTTCATCCATCCAGGCAGTATTGGATTTAGCAGGGCTCCCAGTGTCTCCACAGAGATGCAGAGTTTCATTAAGAGACTGTGTCTGCGTTTGTACATGTTTTTTCCTCCAAAACATATACTGAGGTTTATCTTTGAAGCATACCATCCTCATGGCTATGGAGTTACAGTTCTCAGGCTTTTGCTGCCCACAGAGCAAGCTCAACCTTTTGTTCAGGGTCATCAAAAGGGACCTGCTCATGGGTGTGCTTGATGAACAAAACTGGAAGCTTTTTCTGCTAATCAAAGCCATACTGGATGAAGTGCGTTCTCAAAGGATACCTGGAGAAAGAAAAACACTTATAAATATGAAGGTTGGGAAACAGTGCCAGCAAAAAGACCTTTCGGCGGCTAAACGCGACTGGGCTGATCCCTCTCCTAACACCACCTCCACAAAGTAGTGCAACAAAAAGCGCTGCCTGACAGGCTGCATCACCGCACCTCTGCCGCTCGTCTCGGTGGGGACGCCACGGGCGGGACACGGAACAGGGCAGCACCTGCACGGCAGCGCTTTCTCCCTTACCTTCATGGGCCGGGGTTGAGGGGCGGAGTGGGCCAAAGCAGCCTGTAACCGGACACGATAAGTGCCTGCGACATGGGCCAAGCAGCACCGGCGGAGCCTCTCCGCTCCCCTCCCTATTAC
This sequence comes from Eubucco bourcierii, assembly GCA_013396675.1. Classification (NCBI taxonomy): domain Eukaryota; kingdom Metazoa; phylum Chordata; class Aves; order Piciformes; family Ramphastidae; genus Eubucco; species Eubucco bourcierii. The sequence continues at coordinate 12,887 of VWZE01015215.1, forward strand.
AAGCCCAGCACTTCCCTCCGGCAAGAACGACGAGTGACGGGCAGGCCCCGGAGGCGCCACCGTGGGTCCCTCCTACTTTAATGCCCGCTGCTGCCAAGCACGGCCCGAGGCGTCTTTCCATCTCGGTTCTTTGTCGCCGGGGCCAGCTGGCGCGTCCGGGGACCGAGCAGCAGAGACGCAGACAGCCTCACCTTGGCCGCCATGCTGGGCACTGCGGGGCCTGCCGGGAGCTTCCGGCGCTCCCCACTACCTACCTCCGGGCGCCGCTTTCGCCTGCAGGACTCGCCCTGCCCAGGCCCAGCCGCTCGCTGTTGCCGGAGTCTGGCGTGGCGCAGCAGTTCCCGGGCGGGTGCGGAGCGCAGGCTGGCGCCGAGCGCAGGCTGGCGCCCCCTCCAGTGTCTTTTACTCGAAGTCGTGGCCGTGTGGGTGCGGATGAGAAACTCGCCCTGCAGCTCAAGCCGTCCCGTTTGCCGCAGGTGGGCGTTGGGTGCTCGTCCTGACAGCTACTGGGGGCCCGCCGGCAGGGGCCCTGGGGGGTGCGCGGTTCTCCGGGAGCCTTCTTTTGCTTCAGCGGTGCTGGCCTGGCTTTAGAGCCCTAAAACCGCCGTCTTTGTTCAGGGACAGTTCTCCTCCTTCTCAGCGGGGTATGGGTTGATGCAGACACATTTTTGTCTGGAGTTAAGGTCAGCCCTGGGCCGTGGAGGGTTCCACGTGCGGGTTTCGTGGGTGTTTATAGGAGTTTTGTGTTTGTGCTGGTCGTAGAGTGGAAGTGATTTTGGTTAAGTCACATAATTGTTGAAAAAATGACATGAGAATAGCTACGTGGTTTTGAAGTAACGGTGCCACAACCCGGGTTAAAGACGCAGCAGTGTGCAAAGATGCTCTAGAGGGTGGTTGTCTATATTTATCCTGTCCGTGGCCACGCACTGATATTTTTGACAGACCACGAAGGTAGGTACATGGAGTGGGTAGTCTGTCCTTCGAGTGTAGCTACGTAATGGGTAGGGCCAGTTCATGTGGCTCAGTGAAACTCTCTCACTAGCCTTTACTTGTGCCTACAGGGTGTTGACTCAGGGACCTGGTGCTTTGTGGAGTGTTGACTTTTCCAAGTACTGGGTCAGATGAGCTAAAATTAGGAATTTCCTTCTTGGTTTCCTGGTCAGCAGCAAATCCTGGGTTGTTTTCCCAGCTGTTTTGTTTCTTGGCACCTGACTGCCAACACATGAACGTGTTAAAGTTTGCTGGTGTGGTTAAACTGTTGCAGTTAGAGGGATTGTCTAGAAAGGTCTATAGTCAAGTATTGACATCTGCTACTCTTTGTATTTCAGATGAACTCGGCATGTAAGTGGAAGTGAGGAAACTGTGAAGAGTGTTTAGTGCAGCAGAGCAAGATCATTATGGACAATATGTTTATCTGAGTGCAGGTATGTTCCAGGTTTATGATCATGTTCATCTGCAGGCAGGCATGGCTAATTTTCCTTTCTTTTAGCAGGCAGCACTTAATTAGTTTGTGCATCAAGCTGTTCTAGTTGATGACAGAGAAGATGCTCTCACAGGAAGAAACTCCTCAACTTGCATAGTATAGATCAGGATCAAAGGAGTTTATTAATCTATGAATGACAATCAGGCAGTTAATTTACTACTATTAAATCAGGTAATTGAATATGTTCACTACTATTAAATCAGGTAATTGAATATGTTCAAGATCACTAACAACAATGCAACAGATACAATACTAGGCCCTTACAGAATGTCAGTAAATGCCTACAAATATTTAAACAGCCTTCTTTATCTAATTCCAAGGAATTGTTTAGTTGTAGCCCACAAGTATACGTTCACACTCTTACATGCACACACAGCCACCTCTCAGGAGGTAGGCATCTCAAGCACAATCCCTTCTGACTGTATGGTTTCTCTTGTTTACATGCATCTTCCAACCTCGTTGATTCTATGTTGCTCTGACTTACATGTCTGTATGTAGTGTACTGGTCTACACACCAATGAGAAAACTCCCCACAAGTTCAGGTACCCAAGATGTGGTAGCTACTTCTTACACCCTTTATTGTTACTTGCGCTAGCTGGAGTGGAAGCAGCACAGAGTGTCTTATGGGCAGGCTGCTCTTCATGAGCTAGGCAGAGGTAATGGTGCTGTTAACATCTGTCTGTGTCAGACCACTTTGTGACTGCTGTTCTCTCTGTTGCCTTCTGTCCTCCAATTATTGCAAATTTTCATGTTTCTCATGTGCATCTTCCCAAGCTGAGTGTTGTTTGAAATTTGTTGTTAATCCTCTGGCTAATATGTTGACAGTTTGCCCTCAGCTTTTTCTGTATAGAAGGCTTCTGTGCTGTGGTGTGGTCCCAGTGGAAAACTGATTGTCTTTCACCCATTCTGAGGTATGAGAAAGAATGAAACGTTGCTTCATCTTTGTTTTTCTCCATTCATGGTTAAGTGTTGCCACCTGCTGATGAGAACAGTTAGGGTAAAAACACAGCACGGGACTAGAATGAATCTGTATTACTACAGGTAACTAAAGGTATCTAAAATATATTTTAAGCTATTTCATATGAGCCATAAAATTTCTTTGTATGTCTTTTAGAAAAGGAGGGTGAAAAATCATTTTGTAGATTGCATTGACACACATCTGTGCACGTGCACACGGAGCCAGATACTGAAATGTTTGGGGTTTTTTAAGTGACTGTTAAGGTAATTATTAATATTTATGGGTAATATAATCTAATCAATTTAGAGTGAAAATTACAATGGCAAATGTAGTAGAACAAAACACCACAAAAGCAGTAAAATTTTCTTGTAATTACATTTTTCATGGAATTCAAGTGTGATACAGGCACTGTACTCTTAAGAAGTAGAAGTTACTCTTAAGAAGTAACTTTTGATTTGGAAGTATACTGTAAAAAGAAAAAAAAAAGGGGGGATAGAGAAACAGGAAAAATACTTGCCTCAAACTACTTAGCTACAGGTTTGTGTGAATCAGTGTGTATTAGTAGGATAGTCAATGCCTCCTGTAGTTGGATCTGTGTTGGAGCAAAGGGTAAAGTACAGCAAACTGGGCCCAGGCACGTGAAAAAGAAGTTAAGCTGGGAACTGAAAATCACTCAATTGAAATTCTAGGTATTTAAGTTCTGAAGCTCCCTATCAAGGTCAAAGTATTGACAGAAGATTAATTTGTAATACATGCATGAGGCATTCTGCTTGTCTCTCTTACTGCTTCTTGGAGTTATCTTTGTATCTGTTGTGTTGTCTCTGTTCATGGTTTCAGCATCATGAAACTTCTAGTCTTGAGGTCTGTGGTAACAGGTTGGACTTGATGATCTTTGAGGTCTCTTCCAAACCGTGTGATGCTGTGTGTGATGCTGTGTGTGATGCTGTGTGTGATGCTGTGTGTGATGCTGTGTGTGATGCTGTGTGTGATGCTGTGTGTGATGCTGTGTGTGATGCTGTGTGTGATGCTGTGTGTGATGCTGTGTGTGATGCTGTGTGTGATGCTGTGTGTGATGCTGTGTGTGATGCTGTGTGTAACTTCTCACAAGTGAATGGATAGGGATACAGATCTTACTCATCCTCCTGCTTTCAAGGCTATGTGAGGGAGTGATATTTTATGATACAGCAGATTTCTCTAAGATGATTTCTTATTTTCAGGAGAAAATGAGCCAAACAATCAATTCTGTAGTTTGCGCTTGTGTAAGAAACTCGTTTTTGAAATATGGAGTGAAAAGCAATGTTTGTGTTCTAAAATATAGCTGACAGTGAAGTGTAAAGAGATTCAGGCAGAAAAAGAGAAACTGAGAATCTGTCACTCAAAAGTGGAAAATGTAACTTGCATGATAAAAGTAACATACATTTTTGTAAAATTGATTATTCTATTGTACTGTTACAAACCAGATTCTTGATACTAAGGATCTGGCAACATTACTGCAACTGTGCAGTACAGCACAAGTGATCAATGTGATGAGTCCTTTGCAACCTGCCCTACAAAGCTTTGTTGTAAGAAATGGCTTCTAGTCAGAGCAGATGTCTCATTTCCAAATTAAACACCAGTACTGCTATTCTTTAATATGTCTTTTAATCTGGTAAGCAAAGCAAAATTCTACTCTTTTGTTTTCAATAAATTCACTCCTTTTCTCCTTCTGTTTTTTTTTTTTTTTCCCTCCAGTGTCTTTTAAAAGGACTCTGTTTTAGGAAATGTGCTGTGATTTAAAAAGGAGATTTTTGCTCCTCTATGCAACACAAAAAGGGCAGGCAAAAGCCATAGCTGAGGAAATATGGCAGCAAGCAGGGGCCCGTGGACTTGAAGCTGATATGCACTGTATGAGTGAAATGGACAAGGTGAGATGCTCTGAGCTGTCTTGAGAAACATGTATTTAAAAGATGCATTTTTCTTTATTGCCTCGGGTGGTAGCTGTTAGTAACTGAAGGCTGAACACATGCACCCACCTAGTTTTAAATTTTTGCTTTTTATGAATCAATAATCTGGACCAATACTTGCAGACACTTAATAGCCTTCAACAGCTTTGAGTGTTCTGTCAAAAGACAGAACAGTATTCTTTTGATCTCTCCTCTAATGGCAGTGCAGTGACTTCTTGAGAACTGTTTATGTATGCAGTAGTGAATGTATTTGCTGGTCAGATCTCTTTGTTACTAGAAGTGATGCATGCTGTTTTTTCTGTTGCCTTTTGTGTTGTATTGAGGTCCTGTATCCTGTTAACAGCGTGACCCTGAGATTTTATGGAGTTTTCTTGAGCTACTTATTATATGCACTCACTCCAATTCACACCAGATACACTAAAGTTATATTCTAGAAAGAAATAAAAATCTTTCCTGGAGCAAAGAAGTTGGTTCCCTGCAGACAGCAGGGAATAAGAAGGTTCTTGTTATATTCTTTCATTCCATTCTTACTGCATTTGACAGGTTTGGAGATTGGTTTCAGGAAGGCAGTAATCAGGATACCTCTAGCCCTGTTATTGGCCTGCCACTTGAATACATCTGTTTTGTAAAATTTGGCAAGACAGCTGAGGTAGAAAGATGTGCTGAATTGAGAATGTGAGAACTGAGCACCAAGGAATAAAAAAAAAAAAATATTCTTTGTGCAGTTTTGTAGATTTCATCACTTAAGCTTCTCCTTGCCCTTTACTGTAATTGTAGAACTTCTAGAAGCTTATGTGTAGTTGGGAAGAGGAAAACAAAGTGACATAGTGGGTGGGCACAGGTACTTGCTTGTATGATCTGAGGGTTTGTTTCACAGCATACATAGTTCACAGAGATGTGTCTAAATACTTTAGGTGAGGAAGTAGGAGGTTCCCATTTTGTCCATATATTTTTAGGTAGAAGACCTGGCTTTATGCAACCATTGGGTATTTTTCAGCCCTCATCATCACTTAAAGGGATTGTTGTGAAGGTCTGTGCATGGAATATATGGCTACAGCATCAGTAACCAAGCTGTGTGGCACAGTCGACTTGCTAGAGGGCAGGGATCCATCCAGAGGGACCTGGACAGGCTGCAGAGCTGTGCCCAGGCCAACCTCAGGACATTCAGCAATGCCAAGTGTAAGGTCCTGCACCTGGGTAGGCACAATCCCAAGCACAACTCCAGGCTGGGTGGGGAATGGCTGAGACCAGCCCTGAGAAAAAGGCCTTTGGAGTCTGGGTTGATGAAAAGCTCAACATGAGGCTGCATTGTGAATGCTGCCCAGACAGCAACTGTGTGCTGGGCTGCATCAAGAGCAGTGTGGGCAGCAGGGCAAGGGAGGGGATTCTGCTCCTTTACCTTACCCCAAGGTGTGGCTTATGCGCAAGATGTGTTTGGAGGATCAGCCAGGGGGGTTAGAAGGAAAGTGGTTAGTGAGGTTACTTGCAGAGAGGAGAAAGCAAGAAGCCAGACAGCCCAAGAGTGTCTGAGCCAGAGTGTTCTATCTATATGCTGTGTCCTCTTGTTCTTATCCATCTCAACAAGCCTATAAGTGAAGCAGACATCACCATTGTTTTCCTTTCACAGCCTATAATATAATTTTTTCCATTAAAGTATTTCAGTTAGCCTCAAACCAGCACACAGGGTCAGCTGAGGTCAGAGCAGGTTCCTTAGCACTTTACCAACTCTGGTCATAAATAGTCCAACCAAGATCATAAGTTTCATCCCCAAAATTATTCGAAAAACTTTCTGTAATTTATTATAGCATAAATGAGATTCAACATTTCTCTGTGTACCTTTGGGATAAGGAAGGGTGGAAGATAATATCTAATGCCATAAGTGGTTATCAAATAGCACCTTGTAACTTACTTGTTCTTTTGCTTCTAGTATGAGCTGGAAACAGAAAAAGCTCCTGTAGTCATTGTTATTTCCACTACTGGCACCGGAGATCCTCCAGACACTGCCCGCAAGTTTGTAAAGAAAATTCAAGACAGGACCTTACCACCTGATTACTTTGCACATCTCCAGTATGGATTGCTAGGTGATTGAGGATTTTCTATATTGTTGTAACAACTGTCTCTAAGTGAATCATTTGATTATTTTTAACTTGTGAAGAGGTTGACCTGCTATTTTTATATGTTTATTGTGGCGGTTCGGGAGTTTCCCTCCTCCCCCCCTACTTGGAAAATCACCAAATTAGCTCAGACAGCTGGAAGTTAGGGTGAAGCTAAACACACACTTACAAGTGTATATATACAATGTTTACATTTGTATACAAGTTAGAAGTAATACAGAAATTCAAAACCCCTCTCAAACAGTGAGGCTGCCCAAGAGGGCTCCCAAGTAAACCTCCTTCTCTTTTCCACCCCACTCCTTATCTCAGAAATGACCAGATAAGTCCTGTATAGCTCACATGATCAATTTGCAGAGATCTGAGGTGAGCTGCCAAAAGCTGATGAGGAGTTAGAAAGAAATAGTTAGATTGGGTTACATGTGTTTCATGCAGAGGAGTGTGATGGTTTGGGAGTTACCTGTCCCCGTCTCCCCCACCATGAAAAATGACCCAGACTAGACTCAACCAGCTGGAAGTTAAGGACTGAAGCTCTATTTACAGCTCAGCACAATGTACAAGCAGAGATAATACACAACAGACAGGAATAGTTACAGACATAGACAAGTTAAAGGGAATAGAGAAACACAACTCCCCTCCCAGAAATCAGAGACCCCAGGAGGGGCTCCCAACCACCCTTCCACCTTCTTTCCACCCCTGTACCTTACCCCAGGGTCTGTCTTATGCCCAAAGTGAGTTTGGAGGATGGGCATGGGGAGTTAGAAGCAGGGTGGCTAGTTAGATTAGCAGAGAGGCTAAGACCAAAACAACTAGAGAGCCCAAGACTCTCCGTGTGAGAGTGTCTTATCTGTGTTTGTGTCCTTATCCATCTCAACAAGCCTATGAGTGAAGCAGACATCACCATTGTTTGCTTTTCACAGCCTATAATATAATTCTTTTCATTAAAATATTCCAGTTAACCTCAAACCAGCACAAGGAGTGAAGACAAGATGCAGCCAGGCACATAGACCGAAGAAGAACTGAGAGACTTTGTAATACTTTTACTGTTTAGGTGTCTCAGCAGAACCAATGAGTATATAGACATGACTATTACTTGCTTTTCACAGCCAGTGATCTGATTTCATGAAAATGTTGCAATTAGACTCTAACCAACACACTTATAAAACATGATTTTTATAACACCAACTGCTTTTTGGTGTTATTTGATATATATATATAGATGATATATATGATATATATATATCATTTGGATATAGGCTCCTCATATAAGTTTTTTAATAGTTTATTTTTTGTTACATAAAAACATGTGCTATAAGATCCCTTTGATTGTTTAAGTTTCAATTTTGTGTCAAGTCTTTATGGGCTAGATGACTTCACTTCTCAAGTAGTTGGTCATTTTTTTTCTATACAGAGTGAAAGGCAACCTAAAATGTTAAAAATAAGGTTTAAAGATCATCTTATCCCTTTGCATTTGCAATTAGTTTTTTTTTTTTTCATTTTGAATGTCATACTCATCAATGGAAACAATGTAATTTCAAGTTAAATGTTTACATGCAAAAATACAGATTTGCCAAAATGCATCTGGGTGGGCAAGGAGGAGCTGTGAAGTTTAGTGAGGCCAAGTGTAGGGTCTTGCACCTGGGAACCCATAACCCAGAAATGCAGCTCAGGTTGGGAGCCACCTGGCTTGAGAGCTGCACTCTGGAGAGAGACCTGGGGGTCTTGATGAGCAAAAGGCTATACATGAGTGAAAAGTTTGCTGCAGTGGAAAAGAAAGCTGGGAGGATGCTGAGTTGCATTAATAAGGGTATCACATGCAGGGATAGAGATGTCATTTTCCCACTCAGTGCTTGTAAAGGGTTAACCCTTCTGGGTGGGGGGAGTGGTCAGAACTTGACCCCAGATCTGCTCTACCCCAGGTGTAGTGTTCAGCCCACTCCTACTTCTGTCTGGACCCCCCTGTATAATCAGTTCCTGTTACTCTCTCACCTGGTGGCCTCCCTGCTGACATCATCCTTGATTGGCACTCTCCTGTCCTACCACATGGCCATCCTCTACCACACAGTGGACATCTCTTCAGACCACTGCCATCCATCTGGTTCTGTATGTCTATTTTGGATCTTGTTAGCCCTTTCCTATACCTATTTGTAACTCCTATTAAGTACCTTTTACTTGTTGTTAAAGTTTTTTTACCTTCCAAATCGTGGCCAGACTGTTCTGTGGGTGGCTTTACCCCTTCTGTCTTGTCTTTTCTTCCCCCTTTCCAAGAAGCAGGGGGAGGAGACATCCTGTTATTACTGAATTGGTTTCCCCTGAGAAGCTAAACTCTAACCAATACAGTGCTGGGCAGGCTGCACCTTGAGGACTGTGTACAGTTTTGGTCCCCACTATACAACAAGGATGCAGACAGGCTGGAAAGGGTCCAGAGAAGGGCCACAGGAATGATCAGAGGACTGGAAGACCTGTCATATGAAGGAAGGCTGAGAGAACTGGGTTTGTTCTGCCTTGAGAAGAGAAGGTTTAGGAGAGACCTCATAACCATGTACAAGTACATAAAGGGCAGCTATCAAGAAGAGGGAGGCTCCCTTTTTACAGAGATCCCAGGGTAAAGACAAGGGGTAATGGGTACAAACTGCTACTGGGGAGATTCAGAGTGGATGCCAGGAAAAAAAATTTTCACCATTTGAACTACTGCACATTGAAATAAACTCCCAAGGGAGGTGGTGGATTCCCCTACATTAGACAGTTTCAAGGCCCAGCTTGACAGGGTGCTGGGCAACCTCATTTAAACTATATTCTTACCCTGAAAGGTTGGACTGGAGGTCTCTTCCAGCCTGGTATTCTGTGAATTCTGTGAATTAGTCCTATAGTGACCTTCAAGTACCTAAAGGGGGCTTATAAGAAAGCCATGAAGGGAATGTTTATAAAAGCATGTAGTAGCAAGGGACAGTGGTTTTAAACTAGAGAAGGATTTAAACTAGAGGGCTGGAGCAGCTCTCCTATGAGGACAGGCTGAGAGAGTTGGGGCTCTGCAGCCTGGAGAAGAGGAGGCTTTGAGGGGACCTGATAGTAGCCTTCCAGTATCTGAAGGGGGCTACAGGAAGGCTGGGGAAGGATTATTTACAAGGTCCTGCAATGCCAGGACAAGGGGCAATGGGTTTGAACTGGCAGAGGGGAGATTTAGACTGGATGTTAGAAGTTCTTTACAGTGAGGGTGGTGAGACACTGGCACAGGTTGCCCAGGGAGGTTGTGGCTGCTCCCTCCCTGGAGGTGTTCAAGGCCAGATTGGATGAGGTCTTGAGTAACCTGTACTAGTGGGAGGTGTCCCTGCCTATGCAGGGGGTTGGAACTGGATGATCCTTGAGGTCCCTTCCAACCTTACCATTCTGTGATTCTATGATTCTATATTTACACTGGATATTTGGAAGAAGTTCTTTCTTGTGAGAGTGGTGGAACGTTGGAACGTGTTGCCCCATCCATGGAGACATTCAAGGTCAGGCTTGGTGGGTTTCTCAGTAACCTGATCACACAGGAATGCATCCAGACAGGTCTTGGAAGTCTTCTCTGGAGACTTTCAAGACCCATCTGAATGCATTTCTGTGTGACCTGCACCAGATTAGATGGTACTGCTCTGGCAGGAGGGTTGGACCTGAAGGTCTCCAGAGGTCCTTTCCGACATCCTGTGATCTAGTTGGGGATGTGCCTGCTTACTGCAGGGAGGGAGTTTATTAGATGGCCTTTAAAGGTTCCTTCCAACCCAATTCATTCTATGATTGTGTGATTGTTATGTGAAGGTGATAAGGGTCTCCTGGCTTGAAATTGCACACAAAAAAGGACCAGGCTGTGAAAAGTTGTGATTGTTAGGATAGTGAAACAGTGGTGTAGATAACAGAATTCATGATGACTATCTAACCAGTGGTTATTGGTGTTAGATAAGCATCCATTAAGGATGAGGTACATGTGGCTTAGTTGGTGCCTTAAAATCTTATGTTCTACATGAATATACCTCCTGAATTCAGTGACTGATAACAGAAGAGTATATTTTAATAGACCATCTTCACAACTATTAAAGGGCAGGAAAAGTAGTGCAGTGAAAATAAATGTCTGATTCCTGAGGAGGAAGATGTTGTAGCAGGTTTCCTTATGCACAATTTCCTACATTTCTTACTTCATATTGTTTAAAATCATTCCTATGTTTGATTCATTTTTTTTTCAAAGTACCAATATTTTTAAATTAGTTTTAATATTCTCTCCCTTGTGTTTTTAACATATATTGACAATTTTAACCTGAAGGTGAGATAATTTCCTTTGGTAATTCACATACAGTGAATGAGTGGTGAGACACTGGCACAGGTTGCCCCGGGAGGTTGTGGCTGCTCCCTCCCTGGAGGTGTTCAAGGCCAGATTGGAGGAGGCCTTGAGTGAGCTGTACTAGTGGGAGGTGTCCCAGCCTATGGCAGGGGGTTGAAACTAGCTGATCCTTGAGGTCCCTTCCAACCTTACCATTCTATGATTCTATATAGTTTATCAGTTCACTTGTTTAAATTATTTCAGTTCCTTACAATTTTCCTGTAAAAGTGTTTTAGTGTTCCTTTAAAAACCTCAAACATTCTTCTGAAATGTGAAATACTGGAAGCAAAGTGTTTTCAGAGTAATTCTTACATTAGTGAAGGAAGAAACACTACTTCAGCTCTGCTTTGGAACAAACATAGGTTTTTTTGAAGGTTCATAGAAGTGTCCTGGAGCGGGTCCAGAGGAGGCCATGAAGATGCTCAGAGGGCTGGAGCAGCTCTGCTCTGAGGACAGGCTGAGGGAGTTGGGGCTCTTCAGCCTGGAGAAGAGAAGGCTCCCAGGAGACCTTAGAGTAGCCTTCCAGTATGTGAAGGGGGCTACAGGAAGGCTGGGGAGGGACTATTGACAAGGTCTTGCAATGCCAGGACAAGGGGCAATGGGTTTAAACTGGCAGGGGGAAGATTTAGACTGGATGTTAGGAGGAAGTTGTTTGCAGTGAGGGTGGTGAGACACTGGCATAGGTTGCCCAGGGAGGTTGTGGCTGCTTTCTACCTGGAGGTGTTGAAGGCCAGGTTGGATGAGACCTTGAGTGAGCTGTACTAGTGGGAGGTGTCCCTGCCTATGGCAGGGGGTTGGAACTAGATGATCCTTGAGGTCCTTTCCAACCTTACCATTCTATGATTTTATACGCACTTTGGTGTCTCAGGTTCTTTTGTTTACCTGCAAGAAAATCCTCTGTTGTCTTTGCAGATCTGTGTGTAGCCTGGGAGGGTGTCTGACATGATTCCTCTGTCCTTGAATTTGTTAGGTCTGGGGGATTCAGAGTACACATTCTTTTGCAATGGCGGAAAGACAGTAGACCGACGACTTCAGGAACTCGGTGCCCAGCGCTTCTATAACACAGGATTAGCAGATGACTGTGTAGGGTAAGAGCTGAATGAGTTTGGGTGTTATCTCTTGTAAGGAAACACTTTATGTTAAATGGACATGTGAGCAATCCAACCTGTGCTAACTGCTAATTGTGAGCTGAAAAATTTCTGATGAAGGTTCATCCGGAGCACAAGGACACCAGCAGGGGAACTGAACAACAACAGGCAACCAAACCAAAACAAGGACTCTGCAGAAGCTTTTGAACAGATAATGATGAACCAATTGCCTGATACCCCAGCAGCTTGCCCCTTAATGATTTACACCAATTGCACAATGCCACAATAGCTTGCATGTTAAGGATGTAAGCCAACTGCTTAATGCCACAGCTCCCACCATAATGATTTGGGCTAATTGCTTAATGTCGTGGGTTTAAAGAGCCGACAGAGTGAAGCTCTCAAATGAATTGGAGAAAAAACAGAATTGTGTTTGGAGAGAGTGTTACAGACAGAAATTACAGAGCAGATACATAAGCCATTAGCGAACCCCCTGAATTTTCCCCCAACCCAAAACTAAATCTACAATCCCCAGTGCTCCAATCCTCCCCACACCATACCACTGCCATCCTCCAGAAGCCTAAGCACAGCCTCTGGAGGCCCCAAACCAGGCCTATCCTTACATGTTTATCCTGATAAGGGAGCTCCTGTCTGGTGCAAGGCTGGAGGGGGAGGAAAGGAGCACAAGCTGGCCTTGCCTTGAGCTTATGAAGAGATAGCAGAATGATGGGATTGAATAACAATCTTCCAGTCCCCAGGGGACTCTTTTTAACCTTATAATTCCCAACCTGCGACACTTAACAATGAACTAACCTGCATAGGCTGTTAGAAAGCAGATAAATGCATGTTCAGATTCAATAAATGGGCATTGCTTGGATCTTATGGGTCTGCGTATAGCTCTGTCCAGGATCTCTGGCTTCAATTTCTTGAAGTAATTACATCTGAATAGGACTACATGTTTAAACTCTTTGAAATCAGTGGAACTTCAGTAGTCAGCACCTCATAGGGAGTCCTGTCTGAGCAAAATCTGCCTTTTCAATCTCAGTTGCCTTTAAGCAAAATTCCAATTTTGAAGTGTGAGCAAACATTTGTAGTGACTGGAAAAATTGAGAGGTTTTAGCTGTTTGTCATGGGTTAAATTGAATATTTGCTACTGCTGTTCAAAACTATGTTGCTGTCACACCACCTTCAAAATGAAAGTGCTGTCTGGAACAAAGTATTGTGAGGCTTGAAGTTCATATTGTGTCGTGAGAGGCTTCCTGTTCCACTTGCTGCTTTTGGGTTCCAGGTTTTGGGTGTTGGCTCTTGTGATGGTTTGGTAGTTCCCTGCCTCCCCACACTTTATAAAATCACCCAGACTAGACTCAGCTGGCTGGAAGTTAAGGACTGAAGCTCTGTTTACAGCTTAGCACAATATACAAGCAGATACATACATAATATACATGAATATTTACAGAAATAGACAAGTTAAAGGTAATACAGAAACACAACTCCCCTCCCAGAAATCAGAGACCCCAGGAGGGGCTCCCAACCACCCTTCCACCTTCTCCCCACCCTTATACCTTACCCTAAGGTTTGCCTTTCACACAAGGTGAATTAGGAGGATGGGCCAGGTGGGTTAGAAGGAAAGTGGTTAGTGAGGTTACTTGGCAGAGAGGAGAAAGCAAGAAGGTAGACAGCCTAAGAGTGTCTGAGCCCGAGTGTTTTATCTGTGTTTTGTGTTCTTGTTCTTATCCATCTCAGCAAGCCTATGAGTGAAGCAGACATCACCATTGTTTTCTTCTCACAGCCTATAATATAATTCTTTTCATTAAAATATTCCAATTAGCCTCAAACCAGCACAGCTCTTTTCTGCAGGAATGGTAGCAAGACAAGTGGGTGTTGGGTAGTGTTTTGGGTTTCTGGTTTTGTGCTGTTTTTTCCTTCCTGCATTTTGCTGTGCTTTTTCTGCAAGTGGGCTGATCTGGGTTGAGCTGGAACAGGTATTTTACCCCAAAGGAATAAAATAAAAACACTTGCACAGAATTGGAAGTTAAATAGAAATACTATGTAGAAAAGTAAGCTAAAGTACAAAAGGTATCAAGGCACAAAGGATCTATGGAAGGACATGGAACCGTTGGAGCGGGTCCAGAGGAGGCCACGAAGATGTTCAGAGGGCTGCAGCAGTTCTGCTATGAGGACAGGCTGAGAGAGTTGGGGCTCTGCAGCCTGCAGAAGAGAAGGCTTCCAGGAGACCTTAGAGTAGCCTTCCAGGACCTGAAGGGGGCCTACAGGAAGGCTGGGGAGGGACTATTGACAAAGTCTTGCAACGACAGGACAAGGGGTAATGGGTTTAAACTGGCAGAGGGGAGATTTAGACTGGATGTTAGGAGGAAGTTCTTTACAGTGAGGGTGGTGAGACACTGGCACAGTTTGCCCAGGGAGGTTGTGGCTGCTCCCTACCTGGAGGTGTTCATGGCCAGGTTGGAGGAGGCCTTGAGTGAGCTGTACTAGTGGGAGGTGTCCCTGCCTATGGCAGGGGGTTGGAACTAGTTGATCCTTGAGGTCCCTTCCAACCTTACCATTCTATGATTCTATATATACACTCAGAATCAACCTTGCCCCAGCTCCTCAGCCGAGCACTGAGGATACCCTCAACCAACCAAGCAATCCCCCCCATGCAAGGCCCCAGTAGGCCAATTTTAGATCTCACTACCCTTCCCCCACCCCACAATAGGTCCAGAGTAGCCTCAGCTATGCAGTAAGAAGTATCTTTCCAGCCAGACCTCATTCCCACACTGACCAAAACCATAGCAGCAACCATATGCTCTGAGCGGAGAGGTGAGAGAGCGAGCCTTGAGCGGGAGCTCTGCCCCTTACGTAGGGAGATGCAGGATATGGGATGGAATAACACATTATAAACATCCTCTGTCTTTCCTCTGGGATAGACTCTCAGCCCCCTTGGGTCTATCTAGTCCTCTGCAGGACTAGAAACCCAACCATATCCTGGGCTGCATCAAAAGAAGTGTGGCCAGCATGTTGAGGGAGGTGATGCTCCCCCTCTTCTCCACTCTGGTGAGACCCCACCTGAAATCCTGTGTCCAGTTCTGGAACCCCTATTACAAGAAAGATCTAGACATGGGGAAAGTGTCCAGAGAAGGACCATGAGGATGATTAGAGGACTTGAGCACCTGTCCTCTGAAGGCAGATGGGAGAGCTGGGGCTGTTCAGTCTGGAGAAGAGAAGGCTCTGAGGAGACCTTGTTGTGGCCTTCCAGGCTCTGAAGGGCGCCTAAGGGAAAGCTGATGAGGGACTTTTTAGGATGTCAGGTAATAATAGGACTGGAGGGAATGGAGCAAAACCAGAAGTGAGTAGATTCAGATTGAATGGTATAAAGTTGCTCTTCACCATGAAGGTGGTGAGACATTGGAACAGGTTGCCTAGGGAGGTGGTGGAAACCCCATCCCTGGAGGTCTTTAAGGCCAGGATGGATGAGACTCTGAGCAACCTGATCTAATGTTAGGTGGCAGGAGGGTTGGAACTAAATCATCCTTGAGTCCCTTCCAGCCCTGATGATTCTATTACTCTATGAATTTATCTCTATGGTAGGACAACCTACCACATAGGCTAAGCTAAGTTAATTGTACATTATGTTATCACATTTTATACTAAACTCTTTTTTCTCAACCTCTTGTCTCAACCCAGAGGTTTTGTGTTACTTTCCCCTCACTTCTGTGGGGAAAAACAGTCAGCTTACAGTGTCTTAACCTGTTAACACTGTTTCAGAAATTAAGTGAGAGTTAAGTGGAGAGGTTTCAAAATGTGTTTCTTTTACCAAAGCAAATAAAAATAACTCCAGTTTCCAGTATGTGTGTTACTGGCTAATGAGGTTTCTTTCTACATACACTGGAGGGTTGTGCTGCCATTCAGCAGTACTTAAACAGGTTGGAGATCTGGGAAGGGAAAATTTTAATGAAATTCAGCAAGGGTGAGTGTAGAGTCTTGCACCTGGGAGAGAACAACCCCAGGGATCAGTACAGTTTGGGGACTCACCTGTTGGACAGCAGTGAAGGGGACGAGGACTTGGAGGTCCTACTGGGTGGAAGGTTGGACATGAGCCAGCGATGTGCTCTTGTGGTCAAGAAGGCTGATGCCATTCTGGGGTGTATTGGAAGGGCTGTGGCTAGTAGGCTGATAGAGGTTCTCCTCTCCCTCTATTCTGCCCTGGTGAGGCAGAATATTGTGTTCAGGTCTTGGCCCCTCAGTTCATTAAGGACTTAGAACTGCTTGGAAGAGTTCAGAGCAGAACCACAAAGATGATTAAGGGAGTGGAACATCTTCCTTATGAGGAGAGACTGAGGAGCTGGGCTTCTTTAGCTTGGAAAGGAGGAGACAGAAGGGCAACCTCAGCAATGTTCATAAATATGTGAAGGGTGAGTGCCAAGAGGATGGAGCCAGACTCTACTCAGTGATGCCCAACCACAGAAAAAGGGGCAATGGGTGGAAGCTGAGTCATAGGAAGTTCCATGTAAACATGATGAAAAATTTTTTACCTTGTGAAGGTGACAGGACACTGGAACAGGCTGTCCAGGGGGATTGTGGAGTCTCCCTCTCTGGAGATACTCCAAACCTATCTGAATGTGTTCCTGTGTGATCTGATCTAGGTGATCCTGCTCTGACAGCAGGGTTTGACTAGATAATCTTTTGAGGTCCCTTCCAACCCCTAACATTCTGTGATACTGTGATTCTGTAATTATGTTAAAAAGCAACTGCCTTCCTTTTCTGGTGTTCTTTCTGGCCAGTAGGCTGCAGTCTTGGTTTATTTATTTTGAATTGCAGATTATAATGTTTCTGTGCCTGATGGTGATGATGCAGTCAAACACAAACTTTGCCATATTCATAAAACTGAAATCTTATGTTCTAAAATAATAAAAATGGGCTATTAGAGTCAACTGCTTATGTTGGTTTTTTCACAATGAAAAGTTGCATATTTTGCTACCATCCCTTCAACTTCACATCATAAATTTCAAAGTAACCAAATAAAAAACAAGGAACTGGAAGAAGAGCAAGGCTATTGCATGCTTTAGACTCCATAAATTTTCATTGCAATAATACTAAATGAAAATACAGTTTTGACAAAAATGTCTTCTTGGTAACAGCTGCAGATCTATGTTAAGAATGGAAAATTCTTAATGCTCTTAGCTTTTGTGTTCTTCTCACTATTTGTAAATGGACAACCCAGCAAGTCACAATAATTCATCCATTCCTTTCTCCTTGTTTTTTTTTTTTTTTTCTTATCCCTTCCCAGCTTGGAATTAGTGGTTGATCCTTGGATTGATGGACTTTGGCTTGCTCTCAAGGAAGCATTTCTAATGCAGAAAGAAAAAGAAGGCATGAGCAGTGTTGTGAATGCTGTTTCTAGCCCCACCTCTGCAGCTCCGCCTGAAATGCACTTAAACTCGGAAGTAGAGAATTTGAAGATAGAAGATGAGGCTGTGAGGAGTTCTCTTGTGGCTTCAACTATAGACAGTGAACCTTCACTTGTTCATTCTGTCCCTCCTGTCTCTCAGTCTGCTCTTAATGTTCCTGCCTTGCCACCAGAATATATAGAGGTGCAGTTTCAGGACACCCACGGTGAGGTAAGAACTTTACTTTGAATGTTGAAAACCCCAAGCTCTGGTAGTAGCATGAGTATATGCTCATACATATGGGTCAAAAGAGCAAGTGGATAGTTGAATAAAGGAGATACATCCACCAGCACAGGTGGTTTTTGCATTGTAAATGAAAGGTCCATTTATATTGTGAAAGAGTAGTTGACCATCACAAGAGTTACTGACTCTTATGTCAGGGTATTGTTCAGCTGAATAATTTGTCATTGCAATGCTAGGAACTGAAGAACTAAAATTCTTAGTGGCTTTTGTGAGGTCAGTGAAAATACCAATCCCAAGTACAAATCCAGGCTGGGTGGGGAGTGGCTGAGAGCAGCCCTGAGGAAAAGGACCTGGAGGTCTGGGGTGATGAAAAGATCAACATGAACCTGCAGTGTAGTGCAGCCCAGACAGCAACTGTGTGCTGGGCTGCATCAAGAGCAGTGTGGGCAGCAGGGCAAGGGAGGGGATTCTGCCCCTTTGCTCTGCTCTTGTCAGACCCCACCTGGAGTCCTGTGTGCAGTTCTGGAGCCCCCAGCACAGGAAGGACATGGAAGTGTTGGAGTGGGTCCAGAGGAGGCCACGAGGATGTTTAGAGGGCTGGAGTCATAGAATCATAGAATGGTAAGGTTGGAAGGGACCTCAACGATCATCTAGTTCCAACCCCCTGCCATAGGCAGGGACACCTCCCACTAGTACAGCTCACTCAAGGCCTCGTCCAGCCTGGCCTTGATCACCTCCAGGGAGGGATCAGCCATAACCTCCCTGGGCAACCTGTGCCAGTGCCTCACCACCCTCACTGCAAACAACTTCCTCCTAACATCCAGTTTCAATCTTCCCTCTGCCAGATGAAACCCAAGACCTTGTCAATAGTCCCTCCCCAGCCTTCCTGTAGCCCCCTTCAGATACTGGAAGGCTACTCTAAGGCCTCCTGGAAGCCTTCTCTTCTCCAGGCTGCAGAGCCCCGACTCTCTCAGCCTGTCCTCACAGCAGAGCTGCTGCAGCCCTCTGAGCATCTTTGTGCCCCTCCTCTGGACCTGCTCCAACAGTTTCATGTCCTTCCTGTGCTGGGGGCTCCAGAACTGCACACAGGACTCCCTATGGGGTCTGAGAAGAGCAGAGTAAATGGCACAATCCTCTCCCTTGCCCTGCTTCCCACACTGCTCTTGCTGCAGCCCAGCACTCGGTTGCTGTCTGGGCTGCACTCACACTGCAGAATCAATCTAGTTCATGAAGTTACTTACAAGTGTATGAATTTAAACTCTGAATAGCTGCTTTTATTTTAAATCTCATACTGTACTTTGTTTGGGTCAAGTTTTTGAACTGAAAAATCCAGATTACTGAAACAATGATTGCTGGTTTACACATGCTCTTTGATTAAAGACTAATACTTGGGTTGAAAGTGCTGCTACAGTGGTTAGAAGAGCCTGTTTTCTTATTTTGAAGTCATAGCATGTGTCCAGTGTGATCTCTGAAATAATTAGATTGGGTTCTAGTATTGGTGTCTTGAGTTTCTGTAAAGAGAAGAGAAGTATTTCTTTTCTTTTGAACAGCAGATTGAAATTCAGTGACAGATTAAATATTATAATCTAGATTTGAGGTATACAGATAAGTGTTGTCTTGGGCCTTAGAATCAAATGCAGGTTTGATTAGTTAGTTAGCTACTTAGTTGTTGCTTTGGTGTTTTTTATTTCTTTGACACTTTTTTTTATGTAGTTGAATGGACCTAGTCAACAAGTAGGTCCCATGTTTGTTAGTACAAGTATGACACAATTAATGTCCTTTGCCAGTATCTAACACTGCAACAACCATGGGTATTTTTTCCAAGCACAGAAGAAAATGACTTGCTTTGAAATGCAAATTGAAGCTTGAGTGTCTCCAAAAAGAGAAACCCTGCCATTCAGTGAAGGCTGGGTACAAGGTCTCTCTAGTTACTTGTGTGTTCTGTGTTCTGGGCCGTTGAGGCTCAGTGCTGAATTAACAAGATGCTGCTTATTAGTAGCAAAGCAGGAATAGTCTTCATCTTAAGCCTTTGTGGCAAGTGTAAGGTAACACAATTTGATCATCTTATGCCTTGAATTTGACTTGGAGAGAATATTAATTACTACCTGATGTTATTATCTGATGCAGAATAACTTAGAATCATAGAATGGTAAGGTTGGAAGGGACCTCAAGGATCATCCAGTTCCAACCCCCTGCCATAGGCAGGGACACCTCCCACTAGTACAGCTCACTCAAGGCCTCCTCTAACCTGGCCTTGAACACCTCCAGAGAGGGAGCAGCCACAACCTCCCTGGGCAACCTGTGCCAGTGCCTCACCACCCTCACTGGAAAGAACTTCCTCCTTAACTTGATATGGCCCAAGCTATTAATCACCATGTCAACATCTTAACTTCCAGCTGTTGCTCTCAAGTGATTCTCCTGTCTCCTTTTTTTGAAAATAGGAAATCTTCAGAATAATCAATATTCTCTAACTGGCAGAATAACTTCCATTTGACAAGAGGACTGTTACAGACATTTGGTGTCTTTCCCACCTAATTTGTTGTCTGTATTGATCTCAAATGAAGCTCAATGACAGCAGTGGTGGAGAAACGAGGGCTGTAGTCTGAGCCAGCAGTGTGCCCAGGTGGTCAAGAAGGCCAATGGCATCCTGGCCTGCATCAGCAATAGTGTGGCTAGCAGGAGCAGGGAGCTCATTCTCCCCCTGGACTCTGCACTGCTTAGGCCACATCTTGAGTCCTGTGTCCAGTTCTGGACCCCTCAATTGAAGAAGGACATTGAGGTGCTTGAGCGTGTCCAGAGAAGGGCAACGAGGCTGGGGAGAGGCCTGGAGCACAGCCCTATGGAGAGAGGCTGAGGGAGCTGGGATTGGTTAGCCTGGAGAAGAGGAGGCTCAGGGGAGACCTTCTTGCTGTCTATGACTACCTGCAGGGTGGTTGTAGCCAGGAGGAGGTTGCTTTCTTCTCTCAGGCAAGCAGCAGCAGAACAAGAGGACACAGTCTGAAGCTGTGCCAGGGGAAGTTTAGGCTGGAGGTGAGGAGAAAGTTGTTGCCTGAGAGAGTCATTGACTGCTGGAATGGGCTGCCCAGGGGGGTGGTGGAGTCAGCATCCCTGGAGGTGTTCAAGGCAGGTTTGGATGTGGCACTTGGTGCCATGGTCTGGTCTTGAGGGCTGTGGTAATGGGTTGGACTTGATGAGCTTTGAGGTCTCTTCCAACCCTGGTGATACTGTGATACTGTGAAGTGACAGGCTTTGGCAGAGGTTATCTGGAGTTACTCTTGCTGCCTGTTTACAATTCTTGGCACACATTTTCACTTGTGTAGGCCTGTTGTGGCATACCATCATTTTTTTAGTGTGGATGTTGCTGATTAGCTGCAAATTTCACTGTAGCTTTTAAGGTTCCTCTTATAAATTGCCTGTAATAACAGACTCATCTGCACTCCAAAGTCTAAATCTGCAATGATTTTTTTTTTAAAACAGCTTCAGTTCTTTCTTATGTTCATTCTGTATACCTAATAGTCTTGTAATTAGGTGGGAGTTTTCTGGGTTTTAACATACATACTATTCTCTAATTTCAGGGTTGCTCTTGTAAAAAGGAAATGGCTAGCTGCATTTGGTAGTAGTTTAGGCCCACTAAAGTGTTCAAGCCTACTGACCTTTTATAGTTGAATATATGCATCTTATTTCTTGGATATGACTTTTTAAAAGAGGAAAAAAATCCTCTGTGTATAGAAGATTTATGTTCTTCCTTATTGTTTTGTATTTAAGACCAATGGCATCCTGGCCTGCATCAGCAATAGTGTGGCTAGCAGGAGCAGGGAGCTCATTCTCCCCCTGGACTCTGCACTGCTTAGGCCACACCTTGAGTCCTGTGTCCAGTTCTGGGCCCCTCAATTGAAGAAGGACATTGAGGTGCTTGAGCATGTCCAGAGAAGGGCAACGAGGCTGGGGAGAGGCCTGGAGCACAGCCCTATGGAGAGAGGCTGAGGGAGCTGGGATTGGTTAGCCTGGAGAAGAGGAGGCTCAGGGGAGACCTTCTTGCTGTCTACAACTACCTGCAGGGTGGTTGTAGCCAGGAGGAGGTTGCTTTCTTCTCTCAGGCAAGCAGCAGCAGAACAAGAGGACAGAGTCTCAAGCTGTGCCAGGGGAAGTTTAGGCTGGAGGTGAGGAGAAAGTTCTTGCCTGAGAGAGTCATTGACTGCTGGAATGGGCTGCCCAGGGAGGTGGTGGAGTCAGCGTCCCTGGAGGTGTTCAAGGCAGGTTTGGATGTGGCACTTGGTGCCATGGTCTGGTCTTGAGGGCTGTGGTAATGGGTTGGACTTGATGAACTTTGAGGTCTCTTCCAGCCTTGGTGATACTGTGACACTGTGATACTCTGAATTAACTTCTGTTTATAAAAAAATGTGCCAATGCTAATCCCTGTGTGTCATAGTGAGCTGTCATACAGCTATGAGTGTAAGTTTTTATACTTTTACTATAAATATCACATAAGTATACTATAAGTATACTTTTACTATAAGTCTTTTACTATAAGTTTTTATGTCCTCTTTTTCAGAATCCACATCCATCCTCACTGATTTCAGAGGCATCAACCTTTGAAGTGCCAGTTACAAAAGCAGTTCAGCTCACTAGAGAAGATGCGATGAAAACTGCACTGCTCTTGGAGCTTGATATTGCAGTAAGTTAGTGATGCCTTTTTCTGTAGTAGATCAAAATAAAGGGTGAAATCATGTGTGCTACATAGAATAACTTGGGGAAAATTATTTACTTGACTGTTCATAAAAGAAAAAATAATTCCTTATTGTAGTGAAAACTGTTTCACTATTAATAATGATATCAATTTTGATATCCAGGCAGAGATTGTTAATAACTATGAACACTATTTATTAACATTAAATCTTGCCAGAAACCTTAATACAAGGTTCAAAAATGCAGGGTTTGGAAATCTACACATACAGGGAACAGATAAACTGGAACACTTTAAAGGCAATAACATAAGCAAACATTTTTACTGGCAGAGAAGGTTTGTACAGTCACTCACACCACTTGCAGTTAGTTATGCTGCTTAGCCACTGGATGGATGCAGGAAACTCCTTTCTGCTTATGGCAGAAGGCATTTAATGATTACAAGAGGCTTGAAGTATTTACTCACAAGAATATGCTGGGACAATACCCAAAGCATGTGGTGGGCTGCTGCTGGGTTGAAAGCTGTTAGAGGCTTTGGAGTTTCCTCAGGCTCCTGGGTGCTTCAGATAAAGGAGGCAGACATCTCTGAGCTGGTCCTGGCTCTCTTGGCAGCAGGCTCTCAGGTGCAGGCAGATGTCTTGCAGTGTACAGTCTGGGCATGGTCTCACGCTGGCTGTGCAGGCTGAACGCGTGGAGGCATCAGAGCCTGATCCTGCTCACTGGGGTCCCACCCAGCTCAGGATCAATGAGGTAATGAGCAGGCAGGGCTACACTGGCAGAGAGCACAATAGCACCCAGCCCAGTGTACTACCTGCTCATCCTTTATATTCAGTTCAGCCTGAGACTGATGGGCCTTTGGACACAGATTAGCCAGTCAGGATGGCAGTTTGCCCAGTTTGCCCACATTATGTGAAGCTGGGGCTGTTGTCCCCTTTTCTGTGGCCACCACCCCTAGCAAAGAGGGAGGGAGAGCAGGGGAGCATGCCTGGGCAAGCCAGGACATGTACAAGCCCGCCTTTGACCTGTTTAGGCCTACCACGACACTTATACAGATGAATGTCAGCTTAGGCATATCTGTTTTGTAAATGCAAAACTTGACTTGCTTAATGAAAGTTGTGACTCTATGGAAGTCAAAACACAAATGAAGTATCAAATTAATGTATTTGTCATTTCATGGATATTGTGTTTGTGATGGTTTGGGAGTTCCCTACCCCCCAACACTTTGTAAAATGACCCAGACTAGACTCAGCCAACTGGAAGTTAAGGACTGAAGCTCTATTTACAGCTCAGCACAATGTACAAGCAGAGATAGACACAACAGACAGGAATAGTTACAGACATAGACAAGTTAAAGGGAATACAGAAACACAACTCCCCTCCCAGAAATCAGAGTCCCCAGGAGGGGCTCCCAACCACCCTTCCACCTTCTCCCCACCCCTCTGCCTTACCCTAGGGTCTGCCTTATGCACAAGGTAAGTTTGGAGGATGGCCCAGGGGGGTTAGAAGGAAAGCGGTTAGTTAGGTTAGCAGGAGAAGACAAAAAGCTAGAGAGCCTGAGAGTGTCTGTGTTTTATCTATGTTTATGTTCTTAGACTTATCCATCTCACCAAGCCTATGAGTGAAGCAGACTTCAGTATTGTTTCCTTTTCACAGCCTGTAATATAATTTTCTTCATGAAAATATTCAATTATCCTCAAACCAGCACAGTATTGAAGGGAACTTGCATGGGAGAAGGGCAGACAGGGAATATCGAAAACTAACAATCTTTCAGTTTTTAAGTATACACTTTGGAGAGTATTCAGAAAGAAATACTATTTCTTGTGCTAAGAATCTACACAAATAATACTTTGACAAGTCTAATGAAGTCATAAGAATCATTATCTCTTGAGTCCAATCTCTGTCACTGCCATTCATTTCCTCTGAGTTGCTAATATATCACTCAAAACTGTCAACCCTGTAATCCAAGGTGAAAAAACTGGGTTAGTTATTTCAGGGGAGATCATCCTCTTACTATGTGTTTGTTTTCCTTCTGTGTAGACTGCTCAGCAGTTCTTACTAAAAAGTGACTAAATATTTAAACCAGATAAAGGAAGATGCTTCTAATTAGTGAGGTTAAACCTGAAAAGAAACAGTGAAGAAATGCAGTAAAAAATTGTGACTTCATGTGACTGTTACGGTAGGAAGCTTGCTGTGAGGAATGGGGATGCTGTTGGCCTTGGTTTGTGATACAACTTAATAGAAACAATCTCCTATTTTAAACCAGGATACAGTCTTTGACTACCAACCTGGGGATGCTTTCTGTGTAATATGTCCCAACAGTGCCAAGGAGGTGGAAGAACTTCTTCGTATCTTGGGACTTTCTGAAAAAGGAGAGTGCTTTGTTTCTGTCAAGGTTAAGCAGGGCACTAAAAAGAAAGGTATGGTGTGGTGCACTGGTCATGAACTCCTTTCTAGTTGATATACATAGGTTTGAACATTTTTATTATTTGGGACAGAGCTGTGATTTCTTGGAGGTGTGTCAGAAGTTACAGAAATACATTAAAAATGAGAGGAGACAATACTGCAACTGGTTTTGCCATAGATGGGTTAGTTTCGAACTAGGAACTTGAGCCTGGCATTGGTGTTCATCCATCTCATTTGTCTGTGCTCTTTCATGTTTATGGAGAGAAGTCTTTAATCACAGATCCCAACAATCCCTCGCTTGAAATCAAAATCTGTCTTTGTACAGGATTTCACATCCAGACTCATCAGCCTGGAGAAGAGAAGGCTTCCAGGAGACCTTAGAGTAGCCTTCCAGTATCTGAAGGGGGCCTACAGGAAGGCTGGGGAGGGACTATTGACAAGGTCTTGTAATGACAGGACAAGGGGCAGTGGGTTTGAACTGGCAGGGGGGAGGTTTAGACTGGATGTTAGGAGGAAGTTGTTTGCAGTGAGGATGGTGAGACACTGGCACAGGTTGCCCAGGGAGGTTGTAGCTGCTCCCCCCCTGCAGGTATTCAAGGCCAGATTGGAGGAGACCTTGAGTGAGCTGTACTAGCGGGAGTTGTCCCTGCCTATGGCAGGGGCTTGGAACTAGATGATCCTTGAGGTCCCTTCCAACCTTACCATTCTATGATTTTGTGAAATGTTGCCAAGAGTAATCCCAACATGCAAGTAGGATCCATAAGGAAACAATTTGGGATCTGCAGAACTGTCTTGATGCTTTAGTTTTTAATTTACACTAACCAGATGGGTCTCAAATATTCAGAATTGAATGCAGTTTTGCTTTCTTACATGTCATGAAGGAACAAGCTCTCTGTGATGCCTGTTTTGGTTGTTAATTGATGCATTTGTTTTGTTACTGGTTTTGTTTGTTGTTTTTTTTTTCTCTCACTGAACTAGGAGCAACTCATCCACAACACATCCCTGAAAGAAGCACTCTGAAATTCATTCTAACCTGGTGTCTGGAAATAAGAGCCATTCCCAAAAAGGTGTTTATTCATTTCTTCTTACAAAGATAAATCCTTAGTAATTCTGTGCTGTGTGGCCACTAACAGATCTGGTTCTAGCTTGATGAATCTGCTTGGTGAATAAGGACTCTCAGTTTGTATGGTGCTGTTCATTCTTTATTCTGATAAATTTCACTTTGGGTACTTTATCTGGCAAACTATGAAATACTGCGATCTTTATTTGCTTAACAATAAGAATAGGCAGAATGCTGGCTGTGGAGTATTGCTCAATCCTGTCTTCAGAACATAACCTGCTTTATTGTCTGTTCAGTGTAGAACGTGCTTTACATAACTCCATACTCAAAACTATTCATAGAATCAGCCAGAGTGGAAGAGACCTCCAAGATCATCCAGCCCAACCTATCACCCAGCTCCAGCCAATCAACCAGACCATGGCACTAAGTGCCCCATCCAGGCTTTGCTTGAACACCTCCAGGGACAGTGATTCCACCACCTCCCTGGGCAGTCCATTCCAAAGCCAGTCACTCTCTCTGTCAAGAACTTCCACCTAATATCCAGCCTATACCTTCCCTGGCACAACTTGAGACTGTCTCCCCACTGATCCCCACTTGGCTACTACCTCCCTTCAGGTAGTTTTAGACAACAATGAGGTCTGCCCTGAGCCTCCTCTTCTGCAGGCTGCACACCCCCAGCTCCTGCAACCTCTTACAGGGCTGTGCTCCAGGCCCCTCACCAGCCTCCTTGCCCTTCTCTGGAGAGATTCCAGTACCTCAACATCTCTCTTGAATTGAGGGGCCCAGAATTTGACACAGGACTCAAGGTGTGTCCCGTCCAGTGCTGAATACAGGGGCAGAATAACCTCCCTTGTCCTACTGGCCACACTGTTCCTAATTCAGGCCAGGATACCATTGGCTCTTCCACCCACCTGGACACACTGCTGGCTCATGTTCAGCTACTTTCACCCAGCACCCCCAGGTCCCTTTCTGCCTGACTGCTCTGAAAGCTCAGTGTTTGAGCACACTGAAATTACTTTCAAGTATTCTTTTGGTAGAATATATCATCTGATTTCAGGCCTGATTTGGATGACTTTTCTCTTAAGCACTGTGCATATTTCCACTTTTCTTTTGGAACAAAACTTGTAACTGTTTACATCTACTTCTTTACTATATCTTATCATGCTCAATTTAATTGTCCCTTAAGAAGAGTTGCAATATTGTTATGTAGGCATAGAGTAAAACACTGCCACAACATTTATATGAATCATTAAATACCATACTTTTGCCTTTTAAAACCATATATGATTCTTATCCTGGCTTCTGGTACTTAACAAATGCTTTTCTGTCTTGAATTAATTTGCCTTCTTATGGGAGGTGTTTACTTAACTTACTACAAATACATAAATTAGAAAGACTTTCATGTATTGCCTGACAAATTTGTTGGCTTTTTGTGATGAAGTCACAGCAACAGTGGGTAAGGAAAAGGCAACTGATGGCATCTACCTGAACCCGAGTAAGGCATTTGACTCTGTCCCACATGACATCCTGGTCACCAAACAGGAAAAACATGGACTGGATGGGTGGAGCACTGCTGGGTAAGGAGTTGGCTGGATGGTGGCACACAGAGAGTGGTGATCAAGGGCACAATGTCTGCCTGGAAACCAGTGCCAAGTGGTGTCCCTCAGGGGTCAGTGCTGGCACCAGTGCTGTTTGACATCTTTGTCAGTGCCATGGACAGAGGAATCAGTGCAACCTCAGCAAACTTGCAGATGGCACCAAGCTGTGTGGCACAATCGACTTGCTAGAGGGCAGGGATCCCTTTGATGAAAAGCTCAACATGAGCCTGCAGTGTGCACATGCAGCTCAGACAGCAACCAAGTCCTAGGCTGTAGCAAGAGCAGCGTTGCCAGGAGGGCAAGGGAGGTGATTCTGCCACTTTACTCTGATCTCGTCAGACCCCACCTGGAGTCCTGTGTGCAGTTCTGGAACCCCCAGCACAGGAAGGACATGGAAGTGTGGGAGCGGGTCCAGAGGAGGCCACAAAGATGATCAGAGGGCTGCAGCAACTCTGCTGTGAGGACAGGGTGAGAGA
>VWZE01015215.1:40678-58370 GCA_013396675.1 Eubucco bourcierii
CTTATTTTTTTTTTCTTCTCTCTACCGTGTTTTTTTTTTTTTTTTTTTTTTTTTTTTTACCTGCTGGCTGGTCCCAGACACTGGGGGAAAAAAAAAAAAAGGAAAAGAAAAATATCAAATTTTCACAGTAGACCAAAATATTAGGAAAGAAATTGTAGTTTTCAATAACCTGTCAGATGACTGCTTCCTGTCTCCAGGTGTAGTGGAAGAGGGAAATTAATTACTGTGAGATATTTAAAAAATATTAATATAGTTTATTAAATATTCAGAACTCATGTCACTCCCTTCACCAGTTTAATAATAATAATAACAGGTTCTTTGCATCATTATGGAAACTATGTACAGGTTATTATAGGATCTAGCAGTATCTAGTAAATATATACACGTTAATTGAACTCAGTTAAACTGGAAGAGGAGGTTGCTGCAGTCAGTGCACCACTTGCACTCAATACTCCGCTTGCTCACTAGATGGAATCAAGGAGCTCCTTTCTGCTTATGGCAGAAGGCAATTAATGATTCCAAGAGGCTTTTGGTATTTACTCACAAAAAATATTATCCAACAGTACCCAAAGTTCATGGTGAGATTGCTGTTGGTAGCTGTTAGAGGCTCTGGAGTTTCCTCAAGGCTTCTGGGTGCTGTAGAGAGGAGGCAGACAGTCTCTGACCTGGTCCTGGCTCTCTGGATGATATGTGTTATCTCCAGGGCTTCTATCTGGGCAGGAGGCTTTCAGGTGCAGGCAGATATCTTGCAGTGTGCAGTCTGGGCATGGATAGAGCAGATATGGTAGTGGAGCACAGGTATGATAGCAGACACACCTTGTGATGGTAAAGCACACGCTGTGCTCCCTGCTCATCTTTTATCCATACAACCCGAGACTAGTGGGCCTTTGGACACAGGATAGCCAATCAAAGGGCAGTTAGCCAAGCTTGACCATATTGGGTGAAGCCATAGACTCTTTTTAGGTCAGAACACAACCTTGCACAAGGCAACCGTGTGTACCTTGTTTACCTCAGGATCTGAGCAGGCCACGGTGGCTCCAAACTCTTTGTCCTCTTTCCCATGGTTGCTTTCCCCATAACAGAAGGAGGGAGAGCAGAAAAACATGTCTGGGCAAGCCAGGACATGTATAAACCTATTTTGGCCTGCTTAGGCCTACCACAACACCAAGCAAACCGAGTTTTTTTTTCCAGTGGACAGCTTTGTTTACCCTTCACTCTTCTCTTCCCTGCAGGCATTTTTACGAGCCCTTGTAGAATGTACGAGTGACGCAGGGGAGAAACGGAGGCTTCAAGAGCTTTGCAGCAGACAGGGAGCCTCGGATTACGCACGCTTTATCAGAGATTCTAACGTTTGCTTGCTGGATTTGCTGCATGCTTTTCCAAGCTGCAGACCTCCACTTAACCTGTTAATGGGTAAGTGATTGATGTAGGTTTAATCGGGTTTGGTTTCTGAAAATGCGTTAGACTAAAAGTTTAGTTTCTCAAGGAACAGGAAAAACTTTTTAACTGCAAAGCCAAGTGTAAGGTCCTGCACCTGGGTAGGCACAATCCCAAGCACAACTCCAGGCTGGGTGGGGAATGGTTGCAGAGCAGCCCTGAGGAAAAGGACCTTGGAGTCTGGGTTGATGAAAAGCTCAGCATGAGGCTGCAGTGTGAGTGCAGCCCAGACAGCAACCGAGTGCTGGGCTCCAGTAAGAGAAGCGTGGCCAGCAGGGCAAGGAAGGGGATGCTGCCCCTTTGCTCTGCTCTCCTCAGACCTTACCTGTAGTACTGTGTGCAGTTCTGGAGCCCCCAGCACAGGAAGGACATGGGAGTGTTGGAGCAGGTGCAGAGGAGGNTGAGACACTGGCACAGGTTGCCCAGGGAGGTTGTGGCTGCTCCCTGCCTGGAGGTGTTCAAGGCCAGGTTGGAAGAGGCTTTGAGCGAGCTGTACTAGTGGGAGATGTCTCTCCCTATGGCACGGGGTTGGAACTAAGATGATCCTTGAGGTCCCTTCCAACCTTACCATTCTATGATTCTTTAAAGCCCCAAGAACCCCACAAATTGACTGTTGTAGCCTCACTTTATAGGCTTTCTAACAGATGTTCCACAAAGTCATGAACTGTTTTGTTTTTGTTTTTTTTAATTTAAGTCTTATTAGCTTATTTCTAAACCATAAACACTGAATGATAATAGAGTAACATTAGTAGTAATCTGTTTGTAATATAAACACTCATACCATTTTCATTTTCATTGGTGTGAATCAAATAATAAATAAGGATTTTTTAAAATTATGTTTAATTTTTCTTTTTCAGAGCATCTTCCTAAATTACAAGCAAGATCCTATTCAGTGTCAAGGTAATGAAACACTCAAATTTTATCTCCTTGGTAATTTAGGTACACTTTGTCCTTGTGTGCATGTTACAATATAAAGCAGAGAGAGAAATGAATGAGAGAACCTGAGGAAAAAATTATTTTGTCCTTGTTGCAAAAAAAAAAAACCATCACAATTTGAGTCTTTCAAGCAAGATGCTTTTTTGAATGTCTGGCAAACCTAGTAGAGTCTCAAGAACAAACTCACACATCTGTGAATCTGGTAGAAATTAGGATTCTCTTCTGTGAGCACTGGTCACTGAGTCCAACCTTAAGATGTTTCCTAATTATCTGTTAGTATCACAGTGTGCTGCTTTGAAGCTAATTGGAATATTTTTATGAAAAGAATTAAATGATAACCTGTGAAAAGCAAACACTGGTGATGCCTGCTTCACTCAGAGGCTTGCTGAGATGTATAAAAACAAGGACACAAATACAGATAAGATAGAGAGTCTCTCTCTGGGAGCTCCTGTGTCTTCTGCTTTCTGTTGTGTAACCCAACTGATCACTCTGCTTCTAACCCCTCTGGCCCATCCTCCAAACTCACCTTGTAGGTAAGGCAAACCCTGGGGTAAGGTAGAGGGGTGGAAAAAATGTGGAAGGGTGGTTGGGAGCCCCTCCTGGGACTCTGATTTCTTGGAGGGGGATTGTGTTTCTGTATTACCTTTAATTTGTCTATGTCTGTAACTATTCCTGTGTGTTGTGTCTATCTCTGCTTGTACATTGTGCTGAGCTGTAAATAGAGCTTCAGTCCTTAACTTCCAGCTGACTGAGTTCTAGTCTGGGTTATCTTACAAAGTGTGGGGGGCAGGGAACTCCCAAACCATCACAAACAGCTTTGGCACCACCGACAGTGGTCTAATAAACTAATAAGCAGCCGAGTCTAATGTGGGTGATTTCCATTGTGGAGGGAGCAGGGAACTCCCAAACCATCACATACAATCAGATGAATTCTGAGAATTTTGATGGAGTTGAGTTGCTTTTGGCTGTGAATGGGCCTGCTCTAAGATTCTGCAGCCATTTCTCATTTCTTCTGAGTTTTTTTTTTATGCTCCTGTCTTTGCAGTTCAAATTTGTATTGTCCAGGAAAACTGTGCTTTGTCTTTAACATTGTGGAGTTCCCTGTCTGTCCTGCTAGACGAGTCTCAAGGAAGGGAGTATGTACAGGGTGGCTTGCTGAGTTAGTGGCACCTCTACTGCATCCCAATAAAAACACTGTGGACACAAAAAGAGGAAACTTTTCAACTGGAAAGGTATGGCTATTAGCTCTAACTCTTTAATTGTTAAATTTATGCATCTTTGAAACAGCTGCAGGTTTCTTTTTTCTCTACTCCAATACAGGTACACACAATATACACAACTGCATACAGTATACACAGTACACACAATTGTATACAGTATACACAATAAATGGCCTTATACACATTCATGCTCTCGTTCTACCATACTTCTAAGTACATCTTTCCTTCTATAACATGTCTAGAACTCTGTTGCTAAGTCACTGAAATTATATTTCACTGCAAATACCTGAGTTGTGAAACTTCCCATTGCTGAAAGAACAGAGTTGTTTTTCAACCCACTGTAGTCCTGAATCTTGGAGGCTGTTTTCTAGGCCCCTCAGTTTATTTAAGAAGGACATTGAGGTGCTTGAGCGTGTCCAGAGAAGGGCAACGAGGCTGGGGAGAGGCCTGGAGCACAGCCCTATGGAGAGAGGCTGAGGGAGCTGGGATTGGTTAGCCTGGAGAAGAGGAGGCTCAGGGGAGACCTTCTTGCTGTCTACAACTACCTGAAGAGTGGTTGTAGCCAGGGGGAGGTTGCTTTCTTCTCTCAGGCAAGCAGCAGCAGAACAAGAGGACACAGTGTGAAGCTGTGCCAGGGGAAGTTTAGGCTGGAGGTGAGGAGAAAGTTGTTGCCTGAGAGATTCATTGACTGCTGGAATGGGCTGCCCAGGGAGGTGGTGGAGTCAGCGTCCCTGGAGGTGTTCAAGGCGGGTTTGGACGTGGCACTTGGTGCCATGGTCTGGTCTTGAGGGCTGTGGTAACAGGTTGGACTTGATGAGCTTTGAGGTCTCTTCCAACCTTGGTGATACTGTGATAGCCTAAAATACTACTGTGCAATGAAATTACTATGGCTGTTAGTGTTGTAGGAGAGACAGTCACTGGCAGGAAAGGGCGACAGATACTAGGGAAGGAATTGTAAAAGTCACATCTTGTCAGGTCTTGCACAGTTAGCAAAGGCTAGGTTGTTGAATATCTCACAGGAGACAGCTGTCTGTGGTGTTCCTGATGTGCTTCACAAGTGATTTGGCATGGAGGAGGCACATTTTGTTTTTTTTTTTTCCTCTTTACTTGGTTGAGAATCTTTATAGTTAATTGTTCTCAAACTTATGAAAGGTAAAGCTTGTCGTAGTTTTAAGCCCAGATGCAGGTGCTCACACAACTCCTTCCCACCCCTTCACCCCAGTAGGATGGGAAGGAGGAATTGGGAGCAAAACATAAAACCCTACAGGCTTGAGTTAAGGAGAGCGATAACAGCAGTGCAAAGAACAAAAGAAATCAGGAATACAGCAACAGTGAAAGTATGAGAATGAGCTCCCTGCTCCTGCTGGCCACACTCTTGCTGATGCAGGCCAGGATGCCATTGGCCTTCTTGGCCACCTGGGCACACTGCTGGCTCATGTTCAGGCAGGTGTCAATCAGCACCCCCAGATCCCTTTCTGTTTGGCTGCTCTCCAGCCACTCCCACCCCAGCCTGTAGCTCTGCATGGGGTTGCTGTGGCCAAAGTGCAGCACCTGGCACTTGGATTTGTTGAATGCCATCCTGTTGGACTCTGCCCATCTGTGCAGGCAGTCGAGGTCCCACTGCAGAGCCCTTCTGCCCTCCAACCCAGCAACATCAGCCCCCAGCTTGGTGTCAGCTGCAAATTTGCTGGTGCCTGACTCGATGCCCTCATCCAGATCATCACTGAAGATGTTAAAAGAGGATGGGGCCCAGCACTGATCCCTGGGGCACACCGCTAGTGCTCGGCCTCCAGCACATCTTTATTTAAAATGTGATTGCTTTGCAGTGTATTAAAGATCCAACATGAAAAAGAGGTGGAGATTTTAAAAAAAAAAAAATTTTAAAAAAAAAATTTGTAAAATGAGTCTGAATAAAGTTTGGAACTGTTTATATCTGCTGTGCAAGCTAGAATTCAGCCCAGATAAATGTGCTGCAGTACACATAGATTGCAGAAATATGTGGAATATCAACACAAAACAGATGAGTATGATCTTATGCAATAATACCTTACCTGAAGACACTTCGCAGTAAAAATGGTCACCATTTTGCAGTATT
The DNA here is from genome assembly GCA_013396675.1 of Eubucco bourcierii. Classification (NCBI taxonomy): domain Eukaryota; kingdom Metazoa; phylum Chordata; class Aves; order Piciformes; family Ramphastidae; genus Eubucco; species Eubucco bourcierii. Next base: position 46,367 of record VWZE01015215.1, read on the forward strand.
TTTAAAGGAATGACCAGTTTGGAATCATTAATAGGGAAAACAGGCTCCTAACTCAAGCATAGTTTGTAGTACTAAGTATAAATATTGCTTCCCCCACCAGCAAGAATTAAACTATTTTTTTTTATCACCAAGAAATCAGAGAAATAATCCTGTTTAATGTTGTGGTATCGATAGTGAAATTAAATTATAAGAAATGAGTAGTGTTAAGCCACTCAAGTTTACAGAACAAAGTTTAAATAACTTTGCTTAGTGCTTCATTCCTTCCCTGAAATTCTAAGTGTCATAGAACCATAGAATGGTAAGGTTGGAAGTGACCTCAAAGGTCATCTGGTTCCTACCCCCTGCCATAGGCAGGGACACCTCCCACTAGTACAGCTCACTCAAGACCTCCTCCAACCTGGCCTTGAACACCTCCAGGGAGGGAGCTGCCACAACCTCCCTGGGCAACCTGTGCCAGTGCCTAACCACCCTCACTGCAAAGAATTCTTCCTAATAACCAGTCTAAATCTCCCCTCTTCCAATTCAAACCCATTGCCCCTTGTCCTGGCATTGCAAGACCTTGTCAATAGTCCCTCCCCAGCCTTCCTGTAGGCCCCCTTCAGATACTGCAAGGCTACTCTAAGGTCTCCTGGAAGCCTTCTCTTCTCCAGGCTGCAGAGCCCCAACTCTCTCACCCTGTCCTCACAGCAGAGCTGCTGCAGCCCTCTGAGCATCTTTGTGGCCTCCTCTCAACCGATTCCAACACTTCCATGTCCTTCCTGTGCTGGGGGCTCCAGAACTGCACACAGGACTCCAGGTGGGGTCTGACAGAGTAAAGGAGCACAATCCCCTCCCTTGCCCTACTACCCACACTGCTCTTGCTGCAGACACAGTTGCTGTCTGGGCTGCACTCACACTGCAGGCTCATGTTGAGCTTTTCATCACCCCAGACCCTCAGGGCCTTTTCCTCAGGGCTGCTCTCAACCGTTCACCACCCAACCTGGATTTCTGCTTGGGACTTAAAATCATTGAGTCCAACCATAACCTAACATTTCCCTGTACATGACTGTTAGACCATATTTAGATTTGATTTGAGGGTTTTCATATTCAAACACTCATAGTTGTCTGATTTTTCTCCAGTTTTATTCCAGAGGAAATAATAGGTTTGTAAATCTAGTGTGAAACTTTATTCTAAATTATAATTAAACTCTATGTGAATAATCCTGAATATTCTTAAAATTTCATCCTATTTTCACTGCTTAAGTATATTTTTTGATTGTATTCTAATTTTATCTTAGATAACCATTTTTGCTCGTCCAAACAATACTTTCCACTTACCTGCAGACCCATCAGTCCCACTCGTGATGGTTGGTCCGGGAACAGGAATTGCACCTTTTATTGGTTTTCTACAACATAGGTATGTTGTTATGTGGAAAGCAACCTTTTATATGTTGAACAAAATGCAGCCTCAGTTTTTGAGTACAAATGCAGTTTAATTTTGTCTTTCCCTTTTTTACTTTTTCTAACTGTTGCTAGTGAAAGTCTTCTAAGTAGTTTTTAGAAACAGTATTGATTGGCATAAATTTGGTATGCAAAATCTGTTTTCTTCTAAGTGGCATCTGTATGTTGATGTTGCATGATATGATGTGGCATCTAGATGTTGCTGGGTTGGAGGGCAGAAGGGCTCTGCAGAGGGACCTCGACTGCCTGCACAGATGGGCAGAGTCCAAGGGGATGGAGCTCAACAAATCCAAGTGCCAGGTGCTGCACTTTGGCCACAACAACCCCATGCAGAGCTACAGGCTGGGGTGGGAGTGGCTGGAGAGCAGCCAAACAGAAAGGGATCTGGGGGTGCTGATTGACACCTGCCTGAACATGAGCCAGCAGTGTGCCCAGGTGGCCAAGAAGGCCAATGGCATCCTGGCCTGCATCAGCAATAGTGTGGCTAGCAGGAGCAGGGAGCTCATTCTCCCCCTGGACTCTGCACTGCTTAGGCCACACCTTGAGTCCTGTGCCCAGTTCTGGGCCCCTCAATTGAAGAAGGACATTGAGGTACTTGAGTGTGTCCAGAGAAGGGCAACGAGGCTGGGGAGAGGCCTGGAGCACAGCCCTATGGAGAGAGGCTGAGGGAGCTGGGATTGGTTAGCCTGGAGAAGAGGAGGCTCAGGGGAGACCTTCCTGCTGTCTCCAACTACCTGCAGGGTGGTTGTAGCCAGGAGGAGGTTGCTTTCTTCTCTCAGGCAAGCAGCACCAGAACAAGAGGACACAGTGTGAAGCTGTGCCAGGGGAAGTTTAGGCTGGAGGGGAAGAGAAAGTTGTTGCCTGAGAGAGTCATTGACTGCTGGAATGGGCTGCCCAGGGAGGTGGTGGAGTCAGCGTCCCTGGAGGTGTTCAAGGCAGGTTTGGACGTGGCACTTGGTGCCATGGTCTGGTCTTGAGGTCTGTGGTGATGGGTTGGACTTGATGAGCTTTGAGGTCTCTTCCAACCTTGGTGATACTGTGATATATTACGAACTGTGACATGATAAAAACAAATTTTCTCCCACATTTCCTAGTTTCTCTGTGTTTTCACATTTTGATGTTTTAAGATAAAGACTAGCACCCCTCAATTGGGCACTAGTCTTGAATTTTGTGGGTTTATATTTTAGGGAAGGTAGATCCCAGTTTTTTCACCTCCAGCTTGAGCAGTGTAATTTTTCAAGGCAAAGAGATGTGCTTTCAGAAAGTGGCAGATACCATATCATCCAGGAATGAACCATTGAAGGAAACAAAGAATGGGAAGAGTGGAATTCTGGGTGGGAATGGTTGCAAGTTTTCTAGATAACCAATGCATGTCAGTCCTGTGTGGCTCATTAGTCCCTGCAACATAGTAGTTTCTTATCATAAAATCATAGCATCATAGAATCAACCAGGTTGAAACAGACCTGAGAGAGTTGGGGCTCTGCAACCTGGAGAAGAGAAGGCTTCCAGGAGACCTGGTAGATACTGGAAGGCTGCTGAAGGGGGTCTACTGGAAGGCTGGGGAGGGACTATTGACAAGGTCTTGCAATGCCAGGACAAGGGGCAATGGGTTTGAAGTGTCAGAGGGGAGATTTAGTCTGGATGTTAGGAGGAAGTTGTTTGCAGTGAGGGTGGTGAGACACTGGCACAGGTTGCCCAGGGAGGTTGTGGCTGCTCCCTCCCTGGAGGTGTTCAAGACCAGGTTGGAGGAGGCCTTGAGTGAGCTGTACTAGTGGGAGGTGTCCCTGCCTATGGCAGGGGGTTGGAAGTAGATGATCCTTGAGGTCCCTTCCAACCTTACCATTCTGTGATTCTGTGACCTCCAAGATTATCCAGTCCAACCTATCACCCAGCACTATCCAATCAACTTGCATCTTTTAACATTTTTTGCAACAAACATTTTACTTGAGAGAACAGTCAAATCTTGACATGATGCTTTTGTCTCTATGCTTCTGCTTTAAGAAAATCATCAAACACAATCCTTACTACTTAACTCCCAAATACAACTTTTATTTCTCAGAAGTCTTTTGCATTTTTTTTAAAGGATTCATAGCATTTCATAACACATTTGATCAATAATAAATACAATCTCTTTGAAAATGTAATTTGAAAGTTGAAGCTAAGGCTCCTCTAAAGTAATGCCTTCATCATCAAGAAAATCCAGTAACTTTTCTGATGATGTGATAGTAAATAGTTTGTTATTCATAAAGTCTGTCACAGTTTCTATAGCTAAATGGAAAGCATGCTAAAACTGCTCTGATTTTTCCCAGGTGTTTTTACAGGGTTCCCAATAAAGGATAAAGTGTAGTGATCTTCTTATTCAGCAGTCAGGATTGTTTCATGCAGTTTGAAAGTGTCAGTCGTGACTATTCCAGTATAGGAAAAATCCACATTTAAAGTTGATCGATTTTGTGCTGGGCCAAAAGTGAGTATTTGTGATGATTTGGGAGTTCCCCACCCCACACACTTTGTAAAATGACCCAGACTAGAACTCAGCCAGCTGGAAGTTAAGGACTGAAGCTCTATTTACAGCTCAGCACAATGTACAAACAGAGATATACACAATAGACAGGAATAGTTACAGACATAGACAAGTTAAAGGGAATACAGAAACACAACTCCCCTCCCAGAAATCAGAGTCCCCAGGAGGGGTTCCCAACCACCCTTCCACCTTCTCCCCACCCCTGTACCTTACCCCAAGGTTTGCCTTACATGCAAGGTGAATTAGGAGGATGGGCCAGGGCGGGTTAGAAGAAAAGTGGTTAGCGAAAATTAATTGGCAGAGGAACCAGAACCAGAAGCTGCTAGACCGCCCCAGAAAGAGAGACAGACTGAGACTGACTTATCTGTGTTTTGGTTTCTTTTCCCAAAACAATCTCAACAAGCCTATGAGTGAAGCAGACATCACCATTGTTTTCCTTTCACAGCCTATAGTGTAATTTTCTCTATTAAAATATTCCAATTAGCCTCAAACCAGTACAGTATTCAAAAAAAAAAAAAAATCAAGTAAGAAAAGTCTGACTGTAATTTACTTTAAGTTGCTTCACATTTCTACCAATCCAGTGGTTCATTAAAAGAACAATTTAAATGAGAATTAGGTTCAACATTTTAGATTCTACACTTGATAAAACAGGATTGAATTTTTAAATTTTTTTTTATTATTTTTTTTTTTTCAATCTCTGTAGGCAGAAGCTCAGGGAAGAACATACCGATTGGGAATTCGGAGAGACGTGGCTGTTTTTCGGTTGTCGGCATCGGGATCGAGACTATTTGTTCAAGCAAGTTCACTCTTCTGCATGCATTTGATATTCTTGAGGCAGTGCTTATCTCTGAGCCATTGCTAACAGGTTTTTATTGCCTTTCAGACATGAGCTCAGATGTTTCCTTGCAAACGGCACATTAACTCACCTTAAGGTTTGTTTCTCGAGAGACTCTTCAACTGCTGAAGTAGCTCCACCTAAATATGTGCAAGATGTCATTAGGCTTTATGCTAAGGAAGTTGGCAGGATCCTGCTGAGAGAGAGAGGTTACTTCTATGTATGTGGGTGAGTAGAATGGAGATGGACTGTCTCAGAAAGAGATCAGAGTTATCAGAAGTTTGATGCTTTAAAAATAATTAGAGCTGTCTGAAAGAAAGTGCCAATATGATCCTGAAAGCATCTTTCTACTGGAATGGGCTGCCCAGGGAGGTGGTGGAGTCAGCATCCCTGGAGGTGTTCAAGGCATGTTTGGACGTGGCACTTGGTGCCATGGTCTAGTCTTGAGGGCTGTGGTAACGGGTTGGACTTGATGAGCTTTGAGGTCTCTTCCAACCTTGGTGATGCTGTGGAATGCTGGTTTCATCAATGTGTACCTCTTTCTTATAATGTCTTGGAAGTATTGAATTGGTTGTGGGAATTAACGAGGCAGGAATTATAAAATCTGTAGTTATTTTATTTCTGGAAAGCACTACCCACAACTCTATAGAATCATAGAAAGGTTAGGTTGGAAGGGACCTCAAGGGTCATCCAGTTCCAACCCCCTGCCATAGGCAGGGACACCTCCCACTAGTACNCCTGGAAGCCTTCTCTTCTCCAGGCTGCAGAGCCCCAACTCTCTCAGTCTGTCCTCATAGCAGAGCTGCTCCAACCCTCTGAGCATCTTGGTGGTCTCCTCTGGGCTTGCTCCAACACCTCCCTGTCCTTCCTGTGCTGAGGCCTCCAGAACTGCACACAGGACTCTAGGTGGGATCTGAGGAGAGCAGAGCAAAGGGGCACAATCCCCTCCCTTGCCCTGCTGCCCACACTGCTCTTGCTGCAGCCCAGCACGCAGTTGCTGTCTGGGCTGCACTCACACTGCAGCCTCATCTTGAGCTTTTCGTCACCCCAGACCTCAAGTTCCTTTTTCTCAAGGCTGCTCTCAGTCATTCCCCACTCAGCCTATATTTGTGCTTGGGATTGTGCCTACCCAGGTGCAGGACCTTACACTTGGCCTTGTTGAATGTCATGATGTTAGATTGGGCTCAAAATTCATTTGGGAAAATCTTCACGAGGATGCTGTATGGATAATTTAGTAATGCAGGAAAATCAGAAAGTTGGCAAAGGTTTGCTACAAAAATAGCTTTACTGCACTTACAAATAAAAACAGCCTTGATCCCTAGGGAATGTCTGTGCTACTCACAGCAGTGGAGTAGGAATTTGGAGCTGGTCCCTTGGCTCCTTTTCGGCAGTCTCTTACTGCAGTGCCTTGAACTGCCTATTGTAACCCAGCGGTAGATCAACGCAGCACAGGATTCAATGTGAGCAAGCCCACCAGAGTCCAAACTGACTGCAGACACAGCTGCCACGGGCACAGAGCGTGGGGCAGCACAGGGCAAAGCTCAGGCTGCTCAGCAGTGTGTCTACAGGTGGCAGAGGTTTACAGCAGAGGCAGCTCTCTGCAACAGGGAAGCAGGATGCGGCGGTCCAAAAGCAGGGACTGTGCACTTTCTCCTCACCCTGCTTCCAAATGCCCCTCAAGGTTTAACTCCAGGTCCAGCTCTAGATCTGAGTCAAAGTCCCAGCTGAGCCCCCTCAAATTCCCTCTCATGTCCGACTCAAAGTCCCCCCTAGACAATGTGCACATTTGCTGTATATATATGCTGGGGTGATTTGCTCTCCCCTGTTCAAGCCCGTGGGGTTGGGGTAAGGTACTTGGCACCTACTTCTTTGCACATTCCAAACCCCTGGAGCCAGAGGTGGGAGGGAGCAAAACAGTTTTGCACTCCATCAAACCTCCCGCGGGGCAGGGACTTGGGCGTGCCATGCCTCAAGTATAACCACATGTAGACACTTGTAACCACTCAGTTCCACTTCAATCACTTAACCTCTGATTTTCTTTTTTAATATTCAATTACACTCCAGCTACTGTCAGTGCAGAGCTAAGTGCTAACTCAAGTGAGAATCTCAACAGAAAATGTACAAGCTATGTTTTTGTTTGAGTTGCTTTTTGACACACCTGGTGGATGTGGGGAGGCCTGTGCATGTGGTCTGCCTGGACTTCAGCAGGGCCTTTGACACTGTCCCCCACAGCAAACTGCTGGCTAAGCTGTCAGCTCGTGGCTTGGGTGGCAACACTCTGCGCTGGGTTAGGAACTGGCTGGAGGGCCGAGCCCAGAGAGTGGTGGTGAATGGTGCCACATGCAGCTGGAGGCCGGGCACTAGCAGTGTGCCCCAGGGATCAGTGCTGGGCCCCATCCTCTGGAACATCTTCAGTGATGATCTGGACCAGGGCATCGAGTCAGGCAGCAGCAAATTTGCAGCTGACACCAAGCTGGGGGCTGATGTTGCTGGGTTGGAGGGCAGAAGGGCTCTGCAGCAGGACCTCAAATGCCTGGACAGATGGGCAGAGTCCAAGGGGATGGAGCTCAACAAATCCAAGTGCCAGGTGCTGCACTTTGGCCACAACAACCCCATGCAGAGCTACAGGCTGGGGTGGGAGTGGCTGGAGAGCAGCCAAACAGAAAGGGATCTGGGGGTGCTGATTGACACCCACCTGAACATGAGCCAGCAGTGTGCCCAGGTGGCCAAGAAGGCCAATGGCATCCTGGCCTGCATCAGCAAGAGTGTGGCCAGCAGGAGCAGGGAGCTCATTCTCCCCCTGGACTCTGCACTGCTTAGGCCACACCTTGAGTCCTGTGTCCAGTTCTGGGCCCCTCCATTGAAGAAGGACATTGAGGTGCTTGAGTGTGTCCAGAGAAGGGCAACGAGGCTGGGGAGAGGCCTGGAGCACAGCCCTATGGAGAGAGGCTGAGGGAGCTGGGATTGGTTAGCCTGGAGAAGAGGAGGCTCAGGGGAGACCTTCTTGCTGTCTACAACTACCTGAAGGGTGCTTGTAGCCAGGAGGAGGGTGCTTTCTTCTCTCAGGCAAACATCAGCAGAACAAGAGGACACAGTCTGAAGCTGTGCCAGGGAAAGTTTAGGCTGGAGGTGAGGAGAAAGTTGTTGCCTGAGAGAGTCATTGACTGCTGGAATGGGCTGCCCAGGGAGGTGGTGGAGTCAGCGTCCCTGGAGGTGTTCAAGGCGGGTTTGGACGTGGCACTTGGTGCCATGGTCTGGTCTTGAGGGCTGTGGTGATGGGTTGGACTTGATGAGCTTTGAGGTCTCTTCCAACCTTGCAGATGCTGTGATACTGTGAATACCTCTTTTCCAGTATTGTCTTGCTTTTGGAGCTGTTGAAAAAAATACACTACTATGCATTACCCTTCTCTTTTTATTCTTTTTTTTTCTTTTTTTTTTCTTTTTTTTTTTTTTTAGGGATAAGAAGCACATGGCTGATGGTGTAAGTGATGCTGTAGTGGACATTTTAAGCATGGAAATGGAAGCTGACAAATTGGAAGCAATGAAAACCCTGGCCACGCTCCGAGAAGAAAAGCGATATTTGCAGGATGTTTGGAGCTAAATATTGAACCTTTCCTATGCCTTTTGTAACACAAAAGATTTTTGTTTCACACATGTTTTTAACTAGAAGTTACTATTAAAATAGTCACCCAAATCTTCAAAGTTACACACTGATCTGTGCATCATCAAATACATTACTGACTTGCCAAACATTATTTCAACACTTCCTAGATACATCCTGAGAATATTTGCATCTTCTTCAGCTTCCACAAGGACAGAAAGTGCTAAAATGGATGAATGTTCAGAATGTGGCACAGAAAACTTCAGAGTTCTGCAGTAAACATTCAGTACTTAAGCTTTTTTTCATGCCCCTCCATGCAAATCCTTTCTAGATTTTCTTGCATAATTATTGTGAAATCATTTTCATTCCTGTCTCCAGAATGTTTGTGCATTCTGGAGATTTTATGAGCAAACTCACCAGTTGGGTTGAATTGGGTTGGTGGAGAAACAGTTTATTAATCTGAAAAAAAAAAGTATTTACTAAGTTTGGGGTTTTTTCTGTTGAAGGTGTAGTAAAATAATGGTGTTTTGAGAGAATTTGCCTTTGCATATTGCAGTCTGCTGCAAAAAAACAAATTGTTGAAAAGCAAATTGTTGAAGTATTTGGTCTTCTTTCTAAAAAAAGAGCCATTTGGAGTGCAAATAGGTGGGACAGAAAAAGCATTAAGTCCTTCATACTTCACATCCTTCCTCTCTTCTCACTGCTTTTTCTGACTTCTAAACATCAATGTCTTGACATAGATCTTTAAACACAAAGTGCCAGATAATAGTACCACATAGTATTTTGGACAAGCCATTATTTCCTAGGGAGAATCACACTTACTTCTTCCAAGATTTGTGTTTGTCTACTGAGTATTAGTTAATTGGTCACTAAATCAAGGATAAAAAAAAAAAAATATTATAACCAGTTAGAATAAAATAATGTGTGTAAGGAGAAACGTTCTACTGAAGTGCCTGGAGTTAAAGCATTGATTCTCTATAAAGCATTGATTCAATAGTGGTGAAGCCACAGGTGGGACATGTATATTTTTCTGTATGTGAAGCCACACAGGTTTTATAGCAAAGGTCTTCTGCCTGCTCCTCATTTCCTCAGTGTCACAAATGACTGCACGTGTATATAGGGTGAGGCAGAAATTCAGTGAAGTCATGAGCCTTTTCTTATCCCTGTGATATCATCCAGATACCATAGACTCATAGAATGGTAAGGTTGGAAGGGACCTCAAGGATCAGCTAGTTCCAACCACCTGCCATAGGCAGGGACACCTCCCACTAGCACAGCTCACTCAAGGCCTCCTCCAACCTGGCCCTGAACACCTCCAAGGAGGGAGCAGCCACAACCTCCCTGGGCAACCTGTGCCAGTGTCTCACCACCCTCACTGCAAACAACTTCCTCCTAACATCCAGTCTAAATCTTCCCTCTGCCAGTTCAAACCCATTGCCCCTTGTCCTGTCCTTACAAGACCTTGTCAATAGTTCCTTCCCAGCCTTCCTGTAGGCCCCTTCAGATCCTGGAAGGCTACTCTAAGGTCTCCTGGATGCCTTCTCTTCTCCAGGCTGCAGAGCCCCAACTCTCTCAGCCTGTCGTCATAGCAGAGATGCTGCAGCCCTCTGAGCATCTTCGTGGCCTCCTCTGGACCCGCTCCAACACTTCCATGTCCTTCCTGTGCTGAGGGTTCCAGAACTGCACACAGGACTCCAGATGGGGTCTGAGGAGAGCAGAGCAAAGGGGTAGAATCCCCTCCCTTGCCCTGCTGCCCACACTGCTCTTGCTGCAGCCCAGTACACAGTTGCTGTCTGGGCTGCACTCACACTGCAGGCTCATGTTGAGCTTTTCATCAACCCAGACCCCCAGGTCCTTTTCCTTGGGGCTGCTCTCAGCCATTCCCCACCCAGGCTGTCAGTATATCTGTATGCCTGGTGACTAACACATTAGCTGCTGCCACCATGAGGTGATTAGTTAGGATCTTTTGTATTTCTTTCTTGCACTGATGCCAGTCTCACTGGGAATATCAATGGCCAGTGGCAGATGTGACAATAGCTGTCATGCTCTTGTGCAGATCAGGATCCCTGATACTGTGTAGGTTATAGTCAGGAACATGTTGAAATTGTATCATGGGGGTGTTGTTTGTTTGCTTGGGTGTTTTGACAAGCTGTGGTTTTCATTGTTCCCATTGATTGCATTCATTGTATTTGTTTAGCTTCAAGTTTGTCCTCCTCTTATGGTAACTCATGGGGCAGAAGCAGTTTTCTCTTCCTTACCCAACAGAAATACCCATGCAGCAGGGTATTTCCACTGCTGGAAATGTGTCTCACTTCACCCTTCATTCTTCTGCAATAATTTCCATTTCTTGTGCTTTCAGATTTATGTGTGGGTTTGTTTTTTCCTTTAGTAGAACCCCCAAATGATAGTTTCTGTCAAGGCTTTTAACAGCATTTAACAGGCACTTTTGCCCAGGGAGGTTGTGGCTGCTCCCTCCCTGGAGGTGTTCAAGGCCAGATTGGAAGAGGCCTTGAGTGAGCTGTGCTAGTGGGAGGTGTCCCTGCCTATGGCAGGGGGTTGGAACTCGATGATCCTTGAGGTCCCTTCCAACCTTACCATTCTATGATTCTATGATTCAGCTGGTTAGATACAATTAAGGCAGTGAAAAGTTTGCTATTCAAATATATTAAATGAAAAAAAAAAAAACCAACAACTATTCTATATGCACTTCTTAATCAATCTTCAGTTTCCTGCTGCTTCTTTGCAGTCATTCATATTGCTGCACGGGGCAGCAGATGCATAAAATGCTGAAGTTAGTGGGACCTGTGCACAGTTTATACAGATCCTTCCATTAGCCAGTGACTCTGAGAATGCTCTTGAGAATCCTAACTGCTTTGAAACCATCCCTGAATGTTATGTAAACGTTTCTCCAGCAGTTATATTCCTTGCTGCTCTCTGTATTTTATAACAGTCAACTCTTTTGAGACAGATGTCACAGAAACCAGATTAAAAAAAATACACATTGCATCTTTTATCTAAATGTTATTGTGTGGCCTTCCCAGTACCACTTCCCTGATGATTGTATTTCTGTGGGGTTGAGAATAGAAATATTTTGTCAGGTGCTGTACTTGGCTAAAGTAGTGTCCAGGGTGGATATGATATCAGGTACATGAAGACTTACTTTTAAAAGACTTCGTCACCACGTTGCCATAGATAATTTTAATCTGATTCACAGATCCTCTGCTTGAGCAGACAAATTCAGCTGCAGCTCTCTGTGGTGCTAAATTCCCTGTAAATACCATTTATATTCAATCCATTATTCTGCAGACAATTTAATTTTTTTTTTAAGAGATTAAAAGCTTGATGTTGAGTATAATAGTTCACATGAAGTCACATGCTTCTATGTATTCTCATTGCATGTTTATAGAATCATAGAATCATAGAATGGTAAGGTTGGAAGGGACCTCAAGGATCATCTAGTTCCAACCCCCTGATCTGGTACAACCAATTTGTTATATATCTATCCCTTAGATAATAGGGATTTACTTTTTTTTAGCCACTCTCTCATCCTGTGTCTCAAACCTCCAGCTTGGCCTGGAGCACAGCCCTATGGAGGGAGGCTGAGGGA
>VWZE01015216.1:12474-23111 GCA_013396675.1 Eubucco bourcierii
CACCCAGCCCTAGCCAATCAACCAGACCATGGCACTAAGTGCCCCATTCAGGCTTTTCTTGAACACCTCCAGGGACAGCAACTCCAACACCACCCTGGGCAGCCCATTCCAATGCAAATCACTCTCTCTGTCAAGAACAAATCTAAGGGAAAGCTGTAGTCCCTAGCCATTTTGAACCCAAGAGAAAAATCCAGGCCTTGATTAAACAAAGTGCACTGCTCTTCTCTTGAGTGCCATTCAAAGCAGTGGGGTTTATTTCCTCTATCAGCAGAGTGGTTCCTCAGTCTCTGTCAGATTCTGTGGTTTCTAAAACAAGTATGGTAGCATTTGGAGTGGCATCATTCTGCAAGGTCCACACATCTGTATATATATTTCATGGGCTCTACAGATGAAGAGTGGCTGCCTCACTCAAGAAAGAACAAAATTTCTCCCCTGTTACTTCCCTCTATGCTTTTCTAAAATCCTATTTCCCCAGCTTCCAGGTATTGGGTTGGTTTGTTGGTTTGTTTGTCAAAAGATCACAATCTGTGATTCTGTGCTGCACATCCTCCCTGGGCAACCTGTGCCAGCGTCTCACCACCCTTACTGCAAACAACTTCCTCCTAACATTCAATTTCAATCTCCCCTCTGACAGTTTAAACCCATTGCCCCTTGTCCTGTCATTGCAAAACCTTACCAATAGCCCCTCCCCAGCCTTCCTGTAGGCTCCCTTCAGATACTGGAAGGCTGCTATAAGGTCTCCTGGAAGCCTTCTCTTCTCTAGGATGCAGAGCCCAAACTCTCTCAGCCTGTCCTCACAGCAGAGCTGCTGCAGCCCTCTCAGCATCTTTGTGGCCTCCTCTGGACCTGCTCCAACACTTCCATGTCCTTCCTGTGCTGAGGGCTCCAGAACTGCACACAGTACTCCAGGTGGGGTCTGAGGTGAGCAGAGCAAAGGGGCAGAATCCCCTCCCTTGCCCTGCTGCCCACACTGCTCTTGCTGCAGCCCAGCACACAGTTGTTGTCTGGGCTGCACTCACACTGCAGCCTCATATTGAGCTTTTCATCACCCCAGACCCCCAAGGCCTTTTCCTCAGGGCTGCTCTCAGCCATTCCCCACCCAACCTGGAGTCATGCTTGGGATTACCCTGACCCATTCATTTCAGTCAAACTAGTTTTCAGAAAAGTTATGAGCAGAGCTCACTCTAAGCTTAACTCATACAGATTGCAGAGGTAAACTTACAAACACTTCAGACACAGGTAACATGAATTCAGGGTATTTTCCTGTGTAAAACTTGAAAATGTAAAACTACAGATTGAACAGAACTGAAAAGTGGATTTTGACATAGATGGTTAAAGATTATTCTTCAAAAGGAAAAGAAGCTCTTCCCCACAAAAAAAACCCAAAACTCCTGTATCATTTTGAAACTCTATGGAAAACTTATATCAACTTCCCTCAAGGAGCAAAAAAGAAGACAAATTACTATAGCAATACTACATAGCTCTACTGAGGTTTCTCAAAGTGTAAGTAAGCTTCTACTGCTAACATAAAAGTACGATGAAGTTTCCTTTGCATACTCACAAGACTACAATGCCAGTTTCACAAGGCATAAAGCAGTGAAGCTTTGCAGTGTTGTGGCTGATTCTGTGTGTTTAACTCTGTTGGGTTTTAATATGTAGTGATTAGCCTTAAATGTGAAGTCTTTTAGCAAGGAAAGTAAATTAGTCTAAATTAATACTTTTAATCATTCTCCAAGTAACTTGTGGTAGTTCCTTATTAAGCAGTAAGCAGCTGAGTTATTCAGCAGGAATTGAACTGAGATAAATTAACCATAAATTAAACTGAAAGCAATTAAGCAATTTAGTATGTAAAAATAACACTTAGGAAAAGTTACTACTAATTAATACTGTTAATTCTTACTTAGATGCTCTAACTAGCTGTGCTCTATCATGTACTCATGTAGAGTGAGCAAGACACATTGCATTGCTTGCAAACCTGACATTTCTTTTATCCCTTCAAGGTAGGTGAGATTTGAGTGCTCTGTATTCATATTGCATTTCTTCCTTTTAGGCAGGCTTTTATGTTTTCTTCTTTCTTTTTTTCTTTTTTTTTTTTTTTTAATAATAAATATGAGAAATGAAGTTATTCTGTATCTAGCTCTCAATCGATGATAAAATGTAGCAATAATTAAGAGTTTCATAAAACCTTTATTTTACAGCTAGAAAAAGATGGGAGGAAATGGTGGTACTGAGCTTCAGCACCAGAGAGCAGCACCATCTAAGAATTATGTTTTAAAGTTCCTCCCTTGAACCCAAATCCTGTTCTGGACAAAACAGGCATTCCCTCACTTTTTTAGGTATATAGAGTATGCAATTCTCCTTTTGGATAACTTTCCCAAATTGACATGTGTCAAGAGGGATCCATAGCAGTGCTTGGGAAGGGAGTTGTCACCTTGATACATGACCAATGCACCTGTGGAACAGCACCTGTAAGTAGCTCCATTTTTCAAACCAAACCACATGATTAGTCTAGGGTCCAGAGGAGGTTGTGAAGATGCTGAGAGGGCAGTAGCAGCTTTGCTCTGGAGGACAGGCTACAAGAATTTGTGCTCTGCAGCCTGGAGAGGAAAAGGCTTCCAGGAGACCTTGGAGTGGCCTTCTAGTGCCAGAAGGGGGCTACAGGAAGGCTGAGGAGGGACTACTGGTAAGGTCTTGCAATGACAGGGCAAGGGGCAATGGGTCTAAACTGGCAGAGGGGAGTTTGAAACTGGATGTTAGGAGGAAGGTGTTTGCAGTGAAGGTGGTGAGACACTGGCACAGGTTGCCCATTGAGGTTGTGGCTGCTCCTTCCCTGGAGATCTTCAAGGCCAGTTTGGATGAGATCTTGAGTGACTTGTAGTGGGAGGTGTCCCTGCCTGTGGCAAGTGGTTGGAACTAGATGAGCTTTGAGGTCACTTCAAACCTTACCGTTCTATGATTCTATGATTCTATGTGATTGGGAAAAGGACTGCCAACAATAAGACCAGCTCTGTAGCCCAAACAGATGGATATGGGACAGCAATGTCTAGCCCTTTCTTTTATTTTGTTTAGGATTTACAAACAACAGTAATGTCAAAGTGACTGGGAGACATTGTTGCTCTTCTTTGGAGCAGTTCAGCAATGGCCTCTGGCAGTTTTTGCATTGAGCATGGGAGCGCAAAAGAAAGTCTAAAAAGCATGCAATTACCCCCAGGAAATAATTACAATGCAAAAAGCACTGAATGGTAAAAATGACATTCCAGTAAATGAGGTGAACTTGTATCATAGCCTTGCTTTGCCTCGGGGATATTTCTGCCAAAGGAGTATCATCTACTTCCAAGAACAGCCAAGGATGGAGGTGGAGCTGTGCAGGTCCGGGCCTTAGGGAGGCAGAAGTTGTGGGCAAAGGAAACTCCTGCTAAACCGAACACTGACATTCCAACTCCCAAAAGCCAGGGCAGCAAAGCTTGCTGGAGGTGAGCTTTAACCACCAGGCTGGAAATCAACCCACACCCAGAACAGCCTTGCTCATATATGAGACTTATTCCAAACTTAATGATTAAGAGAAATATGGGAAACTAAGTTACTTTTATGCCTAGCTCTGTTCACACTAACTCTCATGGGAGCAGAATCTAATTGTTTTCTCATCTTAGACTATGTTAAACTTCAAAGTTTAATCAAATGTCAGATTTTAACCTTCTTCCTGTCTCTGCTGAAGGAGCCTCTGTCTCCAGTGCCCAAACACACTGCAGAAACAGTGACTGGAAGAACAAATAATTAAGGTGAATGTGGCCAGGTTTTACCCAGCAACTTTCCCCACTCTCTACAACCTCTTTAACCAACCCAGGTAGCCTCACATGCACAAACCCTGTATTTACCTTGGTAGGTTTTCTTACTGTGCTGGTTTGAGGCTAATTAGAATATTTTAATAGAGTAATTGTTTCCTGAGGTATATGGAACAGCAGCATTTGGTACCTGGTCCTGTTGTTCTTTTTGACTCACTTTGTAAATGCCTTCAAATATTCCACATTGACAATTTCAGAACTGACATCAGTACTTCCACATTTTTGAGATGCCTTGAAATAATTCTGATAGAATATGACAGCCTTGAGGAAAAGGGCCTTGGAGTCTGGGTTGATGAAAAGCTCAACATGAGCCTGCAGTGTGCACATGCAGCTCAGACAGCAACCAAGTCCTAGGCTGCATCAAGAGCAGCGTGGCCAGCAGGGCAAGGCAGGGGATTCTGGCATTTTACNAGGCTTCCAGGAGACCTTAGAGTAGCCTTCCAGGATCTGAAGGGGGCCTACAGGAAGGCTGGGGAAGGACTGTTTACAAGGTCTTGCAATGGCAGGACAAGGGGCAATGGGTTTGAACTGGCAGAGGGGAGATTTAGACTGGATGTTAGGAGGAAGTTCTTCCCAGTGAGGGTGGTGAGACACTGGCACAGGTTTCCCAGGGAGGTTGTGGCTGCTGCCTCCCTGGAGGGGTTCAAGGCCAGGTTGGAGGAGGCCTTGAGTGACCTGTACTAGTGGGAGGTGTCCCTGCCTATGGCAGGGGGTTGGAACTGGCTGATCCTTGAGGTCCCTTCCAACCTTACCATTCTATGACATTAATACAGCTGCATATCTCTTTTTTGCTGTGAAATTAACACACCTGCATACCTCTTTCCTTCTATGAAATTAACACACCTACATACCTCTTTTCTGTCTCTGGATTATCATTACCAGAAAAAAAGGAATTTGACTTGAAAGTTTGCAATATTTGAGTATACTTTCAACTCCCTCAGCAGGTCTGTACTTTGCAGCTCTATATGACAGTGTTGGACTCTATACTCTCTGTTAAACCAAACCCCTCTCCTGAGATTTCCAAGGTATGCTGTCGATAACGCTCAGGGATAGGCCTGCCAAAGCCATTGGATTATCTGCTCTCCAAATAAAACAAACAAATATACAAAAATGCTTAGGCTGAAGTTGCCTCAAGCACTTTTACCTCACATAACCAGCACTTTTGGAAAGGTCCCATTGACCTTGGCAGATTATTCGAACATGGCTGAACAGTTCTTGAGCAATTTTTTCCGATGAATTAGGCACAAATGGGCATGTGTCATTGGGCGCACATGCAGCTTTTTCTGTCTCTTCTTTCCCCTTAAAAATTAATAATTTCTCAAAGCTGCCATGCAAAGGGAGTCACAACAAGCAGGATGTCCTAGTGAATTGCTGGTTTCTCCTTGATATTTGAAATTACTTCACTAGATGCTCTGTAAACACCGCAGAATGGAGGTCTGACCAGATGCTAGTTGAGCAAATGCATTCATCTTTTCTGACATCCATCTCAATCAGAAAATTGTCATGAGTTGGACATATGAACTGACTGCTCATAGTTTCCTTACCAGAAAGGGGAAATGTATGAATTTGGAAGCACTGACACTGTGTATTAAACTCAGCCATCGACTTTTCACAAGTGTAAAACCTACACCGATGAAAGCAGAAAATGGCCAGAAATGTATTGGATGCTGTGCATAAAGTCTGTCTATTGACTAGTTTTAAACCGCTTCAGGAAAGGCTACAAAAGCCATCTCACTGCTACAGTTGTAATCTCTGAGAAGTTTTCAGCTCTTATTTACTCACCAGGTGATTCTACACTCTGTTTGGTTGGGTTGTTTTTTGGTTTTTGGTTTTTTTGCTTTGTTTTTCTTTTTTCCTGACAGTTCAGTGTCAGACGTTATTACCTCAGTTCTATCAATGTTTTGACCTCATAGAGAATCAGAAACTCTCAAACTGGTTTTCCATCTTTCATGAACTTCATAACTCTACTATCTTTTTCCTCCTCTCATGCTTCTATGGAAGGTAATTTGAGGGAGACACAATGGTTCTCCCAAGGGCAAATCCTGTCTGAACAACATGGGTCCAGAGGAGGGCCACAAAGATGCTCAGAGGGCTTGTGCTGGTTTGAGGTTTACAGCTGGTCTGCTGTAAGGACAGACTGAGAGAGTTAGGACTCTGCAGCCTGGAGAAGAGAAGGCTTCCAGGAGACCTTAGTCAATAGACATCAATAGTCCCTAACTAGATCATGTGCTCACAGCCCTGTCCAACCTGATGCTGAATATTTCCAGGGGTGAGGTTTCTATCACCAATCTGGGGAACCTGTACCAATTTTTCAACAACCTCACTGTAAAAAACTCTTCTTTATATTTAGTCTATATCTTTCCTTTTTCAGTTTAAAACCATTACAATCTGCTAAGAAGATTATCCCCAGCTTTCTTGTAGTCCCCATGCTTCTTTTGATATAGTCCAGGATGTGATTTGTTTTCTGGGCTCTGAGTGAAAATTTCTGACTCATGTCCAACTCTTTGTCCACTAGTACCCCAAAGTCCTTTTAGTAAGGACTGCTCTCAGTCAGATCATTCCTCAAACTATACTGATACTGAAGATTGCCTCAACTCAGAGGTCTTGTTGAATCCCATTATGTTCATAGAGCTGTGGCCCATTCCCCTATGGATGCAAACATCCAACCAATCCATTATCCATCAAATATTCCATCCATCAAATCCATATCTCTTCAATTTAAAGAGAAGAATGCTGTGGAGGACTGTGCCAAAGGCATTACAAAAGTCCAGGTAGATGACATCTTGTTCACCAATGTAGTCACTCCATCGTAGAAAGCCACTAGGTTAGAATAATAAAATCATAGAATGGTAAGGTTGGAAGGGACCTCAAGGATCATCTAGTTCCAATCCCCTGCCATAAGCAGGGACACCTCCCACTAGCACAGGTCACTCAAGGCCTTGTCCAACCTGGCCTTGAACACCTCCAGGGAGGGAGCAGCCACAACCTCCCTGGGAAACCTGTGCCAGTGTCTCACCACCCTCACTGGAAAGAACTTCCTCCTGACATCCAGTTTCAAACTCCCCTCTTTCAGCTTAAACCCACTGCCCCTTGTCCTGTTATTGCAAGACCTTGTCAATAGTCCCTCCCCAGCCTTCCTGTAGCCCCCTTCAGATACTGGAAGCCTGCTCACTGTAGGGATATTGGCCCAGATGGCCTTTAAAGGTCCTTTCCAATCTAAAGCATTCTATGACCCTTTTTTTTTTTTTTTCCATTGATCAGATAAAAAAATATTCTGAAAACTTGGAAGGAGGTGAAGGGAAAATGAAACATCTTGTGTCATAAGACAGCACCTCAACTGGTAATACTATGACTCACCTGTAGCTTTCAGCACACATCTGTTTTGTACAATACCCTGACTGGCACAAACACAAACGTCTGTTACCATGAGAATCTCTGCTCACCATTCTACCTTGTTCCCTTACACATTCCCACATTGATAAGATGTCCAAAGAGCTTTCCTGTTTTGACATCATGTATTTTGGAAACAGCTTTGGGCTGCTATGAAACATTCCTCTCAACTCAGTCAAAATGTACCACAAGCCTTAGGTCTGTATTTTCATCTGCAGACGTTTAGGGCATAGGACAAAGATTAGTGCTATTACCCCACTCCATAAAGACCAAGAAAGAAAAATTGATTAATCCCACAAACTGCTAGAATAACCACAAAGGTTACTAAGGCATATTGCCATAAAAACAAAATAACAAAACAAAACAAACAAAAAAAAACAACAACAACAAAAGAACCAAAACTAAAACTGAGAATCTCATCTACAGCCTATGTTAAAGCTCAGTGCCTTCATTATTACAGCTTCAGCTGGAGGTTCAGCTAAAAAAGTAACATGGGGCAGGATTCAGAATGGGTATTTCATAGAATCATAGAATGGTAAGGTTGGAAGGGACCTCAAGGATCATCCAGTTCCAGCCCCCTGCCACAGGCAGGGACACTTCCCACTAGTACAGGTTACTCAAGGCCTCGTCCAACCTGGCCTTGAATCATGTTATTATTTTCTTATAATGTTTATAATTGAAATGCCCATCAAAGTCTATTTTCTTACAGTTTAGAAAACACTCAACTAAACATAAGTGCAATTATAAACCAATATTACTTTGACACATAGAGGATTTGATTAAACTGTTAAAAGATAATGATGCCATTTTGCTTACTCAGCTAATGTATCACACACAGTATCACCAAGGTTGGAAGAGACCTCAAAGATCATCAAGTCCAATCTGTTACCACAGCCCTCAAGACCAGACCATGGCACCAAGTGACACATCCAAACCCGCCTTGAACACCTCCAGGGACGCTGACTCCACCACCTCCCTGGGCAGCCCATTCCAGCANTGAGCCTCCTCTTCTCCAGGCTAACCAATCCCAGCTCCCTCAGCCTCTCTCCATAGGGCTGTGCTCGAGGCCTCTCCCCAGCCTCGTTGCCCTTCTCTGGACATGCTCAAGCACCTCAATGTCCTTCTTAAGTTGAGGAGCCCAGAACTGGACACAGTACTCAAGGTGTGGCCTAACCAGTGCAGAGTCCAGGGGGAGAATGACCTCCCTGCTCCTTCTGGCCATACTATTGCTGATGCAGGCCAGGATGCCATTGGCCTTCTTGGCCACCTGGGCACATTGCTGGCTCATGTTCAGGCGGGTGTCAATCAGCACCCCCAGATCCCTTTCTGTTTGACTGTTTTCCAGCCCCTCTGACCCCAGCCTGTAGCTCTGCATGGGGTTGTTCTGACCAAAGTACAGCATCAGGCACTGTAATTCTACAGTTTCTTTCAAACATGCATTTACAATGTACATTTACATTAATTTCTAATGAGGCAATAAGTTAGTAAACTGCACTGTTCCAAACTGCTTATTCATTAGCACAAGTAAGTACAGACAATTAACTCTCTTGGAAATATATTTAGAATTAAGAGAAATGGGAAATGTGAGAGCAGTTAAAAGCAAGATTTCTCAGGAAAAAAAAAAAAAGGCAAAGCTATTTAATGTTCATTTCAATTTGGTTTGATCTTTATTTGTTTGGGTTTTTTTCAGTTTGCAGTAAGTGCCTTGTTACGATCACGTGAGAAGTTATTAGAGAGAAGAAAGCTTTGTGAGGTTTATTTGTTCCAAGGAAAGCTAGTGGGGATTAAAGAAAAACAAACTAAACATAAAATATGTCGAGATAGTACACGGTGCAAATGAATGGCTTATTTTCCAAAAGGAAATTTAATAAAGCAGTGCTGTTAGCTATTTGAAAAGTGGGAAAAATGATCCTTACGCACGTCGGGAATGTTGGCAAGTTTTCCCAGCTGATGTGCAGTGTGAATAAGTGGTTTTTATTTGATTTGCAATGAGAATGAGCTAGATGACAATATTATTCAAACATGTAACTGGAAATGTTGTCTTTCCAAAACACCACATGGCATAAATACAGATTTTCACTACAGGAAGCAAGTTTTTTAGAAGCAAGTTCACCCTGTCGGTAGTTCTGTCACATAAAACTGAACTACTGCGGTTCACTGCCAGAGAACTCTGGTAAAATTTTGAATCATAGAATCATAGAATGGTAAGGTTGGAAGGGACCTCAAGGATCATCCAGTTCCAACCCCCTGCCATAGGCAGGGACACCTCCCACTAGCACAGGTTACTCAAGGCCTCATCCAACCTGGCCTTGAACCCCTCCAGGGAGGGAGCAGCCACAACCTCCCTGGGCAACCTGTGCCAGTGTCTCACCACCCTCACTGTAAACAACTTCCTCCTAACATCCAGTCTAAATCTCCCTTCTGCCAGTTTAAACCCATTGCCCCTTGTCCTGTCGTTGCAAGACCTTGTAAATAATCCCTCCCCAGCCTTCCTGTAGGCCCCCTTCAGATACTGGAAGGCCACTCTAAGGTCCCCTTGAAACCTTCTCAACTCCAGGCTGCAGAGCCCCAACTCTCTCAGCCTGTCCTCACAGCAGAGCTGCTGCAGCCCTCTGATCATCTTTGTGGCCTCCTCTGGACCCACTCCAACACTTCCATGTCCTTCCTGTGCTGAGTTTGAACCCTAAAACTCATTTTTGCTGCTGTGATGTACTGAAGGAGTTAAAATGATCCTCAACAGAAAAATGCTCCTGTGAACCCTAAAACTAATTTTTACTGCTGTGATGTGCTGAAGGAGTTAAAATGATCCCAAAGAGAACTGCTCCTGTACACAATATGCAATCATGATTAAAAAGAATATAAAATCAACCTATTGTCACAGTCTCAATGTAAGTAGTACTAGTGATAGCACAAATGCTTGATTTTTAAGTGTCCACACTAAAAGGTATATTTGATGTGGCAGTTACTGTGGCAACTACTCAGTTTCAGTGGGTACTAGAGTATACACTTGTGTAAAAGCTGCTGATGCATGAGACCTCACCATGACAGCCTTACAGTGTATATCCATATACAATGGTGGTTGGTTTTTTTTCTCAAGTGAAAACAACATTTAGCTCTCTGGTAGCTTCCCATTGGTTTATGAGTGCTGATAGGACCCCTTTACTCTGCTCACAACAGACCCCACCTGGAATCCTGTGTACAGTTCTGGAGCCCTCAGCACAGGAAAGACATGGAAGTGTTAGAGTGGGTCCAGAGGAGGCCACCAAGATGCTGAGAGGGCTGGAGCAGCTCTGCTATGAGGACAGACTGAGAGTTTGGGCTCTGCAACCTGGAGAAGAGAAGGTTTCCAGGAGACCTTATAGTAGCCTTCCAGTATCTGAAGGGGGCTACAGGAAGGCTGGGGAG
>VWZE01015216.1:33722-54659 GCA_013396675.1 Eubucco bourcierii
ATTGCATGTTATGTTGTATGTTACATGTTGTGTGTTGTATGTTGTATGTTTTATGCTGTATATGTTGTAATACATTATATATTCTATATTAGATATTAGATATTAGATTATATATTATATATTATGTATCTGCTATATATTATTATAAATAATGTATTATTATATATTATAGAATGTATTATGTTTTCTAGATATATCTATATTATTTATATATATAGATATATGTATTTATATACCTTTTAATATATAACTATGTTTATGTAAATACTTCCAAAGAGTAGAAGAATTTGTTTTCATTGTTACATCATTCTTAATTTGGTTCTTGGTTTCTCCTGTAGCCAGGTAGTCAAACTGCTTAGCCCCTACTCTGGGGGGGCTACATGACTACAAGAACTTTGAAACTAGGGATACACATACTACCAGTGAAGCATGAAAGGAATTATGAAAATAAATAGTTAAGAGAAATCCCTGCTGAAATAAAGGAGGAGCAGCAGTCATTAAATCGACTGCTATACTTCCAAAGGAAAGCTGAACAAAACAATAGTAAGGAAAAAAAAAATTAAAAAGGAAAAAAAAGAAAAACTTTTCTTCCTGCTTTTGGTGCTGGGAAAGAGAGAGCCTAAGATTTTTGCTCAGCCAGTTGAATAAATTTTTTCCCTTCTCAAGACAAAGGAGATAAGGTTTGGAATAAAAGTTTTTTTCAAATGAAAAAGCACTGTAGTTCACCCCCAAATCCATTTGCAGGTGGGGCACAAGAGGGATTTTAACAATCTGACTTTTGTTGTTGTTGTTGTACATAATGGTTCTTCAGAAAAGCTGTAGCTAAGCAGGCAGGGCGGAGCTGCACCTGTGATTTGTCCTGCCAACCTCAAAATGAGGGGAGCTTGTGGCTGGAGGGAAGATTGCTCTGCCTCAGAGTCACATCTAACGCACACAGCTGGGCGCTGCTTTTTGAGCACCTGGTGAAACTGGCAGGGAAGGAGATACATGGCAAGCAGCAAACCTTCAGCAAGGGCGCAGCACAAGAGATGTACTGTGAGGAGTACAAGGAGCCAAGCATCAGAAGTAACAAAAACAGATGATTTCCAGCAGATCATGGGGATTATTGGAGTTTTCCCAATTAAAAGAAACCAGAGGTTGTTTCTAGATGGGATCTGCAGCACAGGAATGCTGTGGATAAGGCCCCTTTTTGCACCTGAGAGACTGCATTTGCACTTGCTCAAAGTTTACTTCATCTAGTTAATTCTCCTCTGTTTTCGTAAAACTACACTTAAAACACATGATGCCTTCTGCTGAGCTTGCTCTGAAGGGAAAGAGGCAAAGGATGAAGCCTTGTATTGTTCAGAGAAGGGAGACAAGGCTGATGAGGGGCCTGGAGCACAGCCCTGTGAGAAACAGCTGAGAGAGCTGGGGCTGTGCAGCCTGCAGAAAAGGAGGTACAGGGTAGACCTCATTGCTCTCTACAACTACCTGAAAGTAGGTTGTAGCCAGGTGGGGTTAGGCTCTTCTCCCAGGCAACCAGTGACAGTACAAGAGGACACAACCTCAAACTGTGCCAGGACAGGTTCAGGTTGGATGTTAGGAAGAAGTTCTACATGGAAAGAGTGACTGGCACTGGAATGGGCTACCCAGGGAGGTGGTGGAGTCCCCATCCCTGGAGGTGTTTGAGAGGAGGCTGGATGGGGCACATAGTGCCATGGTTTAGTTAATGAGAAATGTTACATGATAAGTTAGACTCCATGATCCTAGAGGTCTTTTCCAACCTGGTTAATTCTGTGATTCTGTGAAAAGAAAATCTGCTCACAACAAAATCAGTATAAGATTGGACTCCATGATCCTAGAGGTCTTTTCCAACCTGGTTAATTCTGTGATGCTGTGAAAAGAAAATCTGCTCACAACAAAATCAGTGTAAGATTGGACTCCATGATCCTAGAGGTCTTTTCCAACCTGGTTAATTCTGTGATTGAAACATTTCTCTACCTCCTCACACCTGGAAAGCACAAATACCACAACAGTGTACAGAAAACAGTTATGATCATAGATTTTCTTTGTTTTGATGAAGCTCATGCCTTGAAATTTTCCTGGGTCTTTGAGTCAGCTTCTACTACAAACACATGACAGCTCATACCACCACTGCCCCAATACTTACATAAAAATATATACATTCCATGTCTCCATGCATATATATAAAATATACACTGTGTAAAAAGACATACACATATATAGCTTTATATATTGAAGTCAGTATTCAACAATAAGACACAGATTCACTAGTTCTCAGATTTACCATACATCCACTTTGTGGTATCTTTTTGCAATGAGAATACATCTATTTGATACATAGAGATTAAAAACTTTGCTGGAACAGAATCCTGCCCAGCCAGTTTAAGAGCCTTCTCAGGCTGTGGTTGGGAAACCACTGAAATGAATGCCATGAAGCAAGTCAAGCCAATTTAGAACAAAATGAAGAGCCTTGTCTATTTCATTTGCATTAGATATCTTTGTTGGTTCCAGTTATAAAGAGTCTCCGGCAAGAATTATGTTGTAACAAGAACCAGTGTTCACCGTTCAGTTCTAGCCGGATTTAAACTTTGGAAATATTCCTGTGGTTGAAGAAGAAAGTCAGAACCTCACAGACTTCAAGAAAAGCCCTCAAGATAAGATTTAAGGTCTTTGCCAGCCAGGATTGTTCTGATTAGTAAGTGATATAAGCAGCTAAGCTTACTGCTTATTGGTGACATAGAAGTTGTTCTCTAATTAAGCAGAGCTATCAGGGCTTCTCTTATTGTTGTGCAAATAGTTTAAGTCTGTGTAAGTCTGACAGTTAGTTGCTTGTGCAGGATACAGTGTCATAGAAATGTATTTGAAATCATTTTTTCCCCCATTTTTTGATCCAAAAGCTTTGAATTCAGAACTGCGAATTGGTTTGGGTTTGGTTTTTTGGGTTTTGTTTGTTTGTTTTTTGTTTGGTTTGGTTTGGGTTTTTTGTTTGTGTGTTTGTTTGTTTGTTTTCTCTGGGAAGAAGAATTCAGAGCTCTTTATATTCATCCAGGTCTTCCTGAGCTATAAGTCTACTCTGAATAAAGAGGCATTTTGATAAGTGATATGTATCTTCTTTTTTACTGACCACTTACATACATCCCTATTATTTTTTGTTGGTTACCCATCTAATTCTAAGTGGATCTGAACCAAGCAGTCCAGCAATAGGTCAATTCACAATTTCCAAAGAAACAGAGTATCCTGTGCCTATTAAAATATTTTGCCCTCACACTTACTGCTGGACAAGAACAAAGCCCAAGATGATGGATTTTACTCAGGAATGTTGATGCAAAATTGCAGAAATAAGTTTTTTTCATCCACATTTTAGTTGTGTTCACTGCATTGTTTAGGGTTTTCTCTAAGGACATCACTAAGCCATTCAGGCTGAAAAACTTCCAGCAAGTGTTTCCCTCATTAGCTTTCAACCTTGGAGAACTGGATATTGCCTTTGGTAGTTGTTATTTCTACTGTTCCTCACACTTCAGGATGAAGGTGCAGTTCTTTGGATCTGATTGCTCATCTTTCCTTGATGATCTTCCAGTTCTTAAAGGAACTGAAGTTAAATGTGCACCTTGCTTTCTTTTTCTGAAGCACACTTTTCACATGCTACACATGTAAATGACATAGCAAACACTGCTCCTAGTTAAAATGAATTATATATAAGAATGGCCCTATAAATCATAGAATCATAGAATCATAGAATGGTAAGGTTGGAAGGGACCTCAAGGATCATCTAGTTCCAACTCCCTGCCATAGGCAGGGACACCTCCCACTAGTACAGGTTACTCAAGGCCTCATCCAGGAGCTACAGTGTCTACAGGAAATCATCTGGATTCAAAAGGCAGAAAAACAGAGCGACAAGGTGGCTTTGACTAAGTGATTCAAGAACATATTTTCAAGTACAACCAAGAAAATTCAGTATCATTAATCCATGGTTAGAGATTAATAACCTCATATTTGTTAATCCATAGCTTGATTTAGTTGAGGATGACCCTGCTTACTGCAGATGGAGTTGGACTAGATAACCTTTGAAGGTCCCTCCCAACCCAGACCCTTTTGTGATTTAAAGAACTCAGGAATATAATCTCACCGAGTAGTTCTAATTAGGAGCTTCTGCCGTTGCCATCCAGAGTGGAAATAACTACAGAAGCACCTCTTAAAATACTGGCATTGGTTTTCTTTTTCACTTCTGCAGAAAAGCACGTTGAGCTTTGTCTTTTTAGGTACATCTGTACCTTCAGCAATATGTAATTATCCACAACATTGTAGTACCCAAGCACAGATGCAAATGTTTTCCTACAGTAGAAATAGCTCAAGGGAGAAACAAAGAACTAAATATTTGCTGTGTGTAGCTCCGCCTCATCTTAGCACACTCCTTTAGGATCTTAGAGACGAGGGTTTGGATTCTATTGAAGAGTGGTCTGAAGGCTCATTTCCACACTGAAGGTGACTGCTGTTCTCTGTGGATCTGAAAGAGTGGATCTGAAAAGAGTGTGGTCAGCAGGAGCACGGAGGTCATTCTCCCCCTGGACTCTGCACTGCTTAGGCCACACCTTGGGTACTGTGTCCAGTTCTGGGCCCCTCAGTTTAAGAAGGACATTGAGGTGCTTGAGTGTGTCCAGAGAAGGGCAACGAGGCTGGGGAGAGGCCTGGAGCACAGCCCTATGGAGAGAGGCTGAGGGAGCTGGGATTGGTTAGCCTGGAGAAGAGGAGGTTCAGGGGAGACCTTCTTGCTGTCTACAACTACCTGAAGGGTGGTTGTAGCCAGGAGGAGGTTGCTTTCTTCTCTCAGGCAAGCAGCACCAGAACAAGAGGACACAGTCTCAAATTGTGCCAGGGGAAGTTTAGGCTGGAGGTGAGGAGAAAGTTCTTACCTGAGAGAGTCATTGCCTGCTGGAATGGGCTGCCCAGGGAGGTGGTGGAGGCAGCGTCCCTGGAGGTGTTCAAGGCGGGTTTGGATGTGGCACTTGGTGCCATGGTCTGGTCTTGAGGTCTGTGGTGATGGGTTGGACTTGATGATCTTTAAGGTCTCTTCCAACCTTGGTGATACTGTGTGTGATACTGTGTGAACTCTGTAGCATATCTGAACTCTGTAGATCCAGAGTCCACTATGCCTTAGAGAAGAATTTGGACAGGATGTTAATCAATGTTTACACTGATGTGTGTAATTTCTGTGGGTCAGCCCAGCTCATTTGTGGCATTGGTTTGAAGATGTCCAAGTGCCAACAAACACATATGGACTTGGCAACCCTACTCACGCTTAAGCCGTCGGACATTCAGATTAATCCTGCCTTCACTACGCTGGAGTAGAAACAACAGATACAACATCTCTAAGGAAGGCAAAGCACAGCCTGCACTGGTAACTGACCAGTAATACTCTACTCTCCTGTAGATCCTGAGAGCTGGGCTAATGACAGTGTATGATTGATAATTACATCTGTTCTTTCTCTTCTGTCTGCCTGTTCAGCAGAAAGTGTCCTGGCTCTCTGCGAAGACAGGGAGAGCTTACTTTTTACATGCAGCCACACATGTTTTCAAAGGTATCATTTCTCCTACTGGAAGGGTATAACTTTCTGATGAAGTCATTGACATACAACTTGAAATATGATACCATATGGAATCTGTTCTTTAGATTTCATGCACTTGTCACAAGAATGACTTGTGACTTTCTTTTAACTCCAGTTTTCAGACTTGTCAGTCTTAAAACAAAGTATCTTTTAAATATGACAGAGTGGTTTCACTACCCTTAACTGATTTAAAATGTCTCTAGATTACATCATTTGAATTATCTATTAGAAACAAAACACAATGTTGTTGGTCAAGTATGTTCAGATCCTTCTGTTTTACAGGGTTACACTGCAGGCAGATAGGCATTTATCACTTCAAAAGACTCTCTTGTAAATCAGATTGAACACTGAGACCAGCCACCTAATTTATCATCAAGCACAATCAAAGATTACAGTTCATCAAATACCAAGAGCAAAGCTGTTATTTTTTTTTTCCTAGGTTTTTTTCATAGCTCTCCTAAATTAAAAGAGGCTTCCTTTACTTTGATAATATGTAAATAATAAATAAAAGTGTCTGCTTGTACTTTTCTTACTAGCTGCTCTAACAACCCCGTGGTGATGAAAACAACTATCATCTGCTAACTTGTATAACTGGCATGGTTCTAAGAACTCTGAAGCCCTGCTTCAAGGCATAACTAAATGTCAACAGAGAAGCATATTTCCCACCTACACAAGGAGTCTTGTAAGTTGTGATTGGAGGAGTGCTTGAAGTATATTTGTTCTCATTAACAAGAATTTCACAGCCTATTTCTATGAATAAATCTGAGAGGGGGAGGGGAAGAAAAAAAGGCCTGAAAGATTTAGATACCTAAAACAGGACTTAGGCAAGAGACTGTTATGTCTTCATCTGCGGATTAATTTGTCACCACCTGAAGACTTCTTTTTAGGTCACCTTAAAGGTCATAAATTATCTAGTTACCTAGTTATTCCTTGCATGTACAGAAGTATGATCACACTAATATGAGGCTGGCCACTGTTGAGAGCCCTTGATCAGAGGCAACCAGCCTTGATATGCCTAATTGTGTTATTTGGAGTACGTGTTTGAAGTATCATATTCCCAGTAAAACACAGCAGCCACTCTTGGTGCCTCTGTAAACAGAAAAATATAAAGTAGTGATATGGCTTTGTCTTCCATAGAGTTCATAGGATCACAGGAAGTTAGGAGTTGGAAGGGACCCTGCCACAGGAGGACCATAGCAGGGGATCACAGGCTCACAAGGATGTCAGGGGTTGGAAGGGACACAAAGAGCTCACCCAGTCCAACCCCTCTGCCAGAGCAGGACCAGACAATCTAGCTCAGGGCACACAGGAACACGTCCAGACAGGCCTTGAAAGGCTCCAAAGAAGTCGTCTCCACAACCTCTCTGGGCAGCCTGTGCTAGTGCTCTGGGACTCTTCCAGTCAAGAAGTTGCCCCCTGTGTTGAGCTGGGACCTCCTGTGCTGCAGTTTCCATCCATTGCTCCTTGTCCCATCCCAGGTAGCAAGTGAGCAGAGCCTGTCCCCCCACTCCTGACCCCCAGCCCTCAGATAAACATTGATTAAATGCCCTCTGAGTTTTGTCCAGACTAAACAGCCCCAGGTCTCTCAGCCTGTCCTCACCAGGCAGTCCTCCAGTCACCTCAGCACCCTCGTAGCCCACCTCTGGACCCTCTCAGGCAGATCCCTGTCCCTCTTAAACTGAGGAGCCCAAAACTGAAGGCAGTACTCAAGATGATGTCTCAGCAGGGCAGAGTAGAGGGGGAGGAGAACCTCCCTTGATCTGCTGGACACACTCTTCTTAATGTACCCCAGGACCCCATTACCCTCTTGGCCACCAGGGCACATTGCAGTCCTGTGGACAACTTCTTATGCACCAGCACTGCCAGGTCCCTCTCCATGGGGCTGCTCTCCAGCAGATCACCTCCCAGCCTGTACCAGTGCAGCTTATGGTACCTACGACATACAAAGCAAGCTTCACCACTCCTCTTCAGAGGAATCCAAACCTCTATCTTTCAGTTCCTGAAGAAGCACACTAACACTAAATGCTTGCAGTCAGTCAGGCATGGTGGTGGGAAAAATGAGCAAGTTCTTTCTTGCTTGCTTTATGAAGGACACAGGACTGAGGAGAGAGAAAGCACAGACTACATAAAGGCTGCAAAAGAAGTAGTAGGAATCAGCAACCAAGACATCAACAGGCTACTACTTTAATGATAGCTGCAAATTTTAATCTACTAAACCCACCTTCCTTTAGGAGACATTTATGAGCTCAAAATTATAAAGGACAAACTTCCTTCCCTCCATACCAATGTAGGAATTTCATACATATTGACTTCATACTCTGCAGCCTTTTCTTGTGGCCAAGGCTAGAAATCATAGAATCATAGAATGGTAAGGTTGGAATGGACCTCAAGGATCATCTAGTTCCAAACCTCTGCCATAGGCAAGGACATCTCCCACTAGTACAAGTTACTTAAGGCCTCATCCAATCTGGCCTTGAACACCTCCAGGGAAGGAGCAAATGTTCCATTTGGCAAATGATTGTTTCATCCTCTAAATCACCCCACACAACGTACAAAGAAGTCATGGGCCAAAAAGACCCCTTCACTTACGTATCTCAATTCTGCAGACTAACAGCATAAAATGCAGGCCACTAAACTTGATCACTTAACACTTTAATGAGCTAGATCATAAATTACTTACTCAAGATCACACAGGAAGCCTATGCCAGCAACTGCAACACTCTCTTCTCACATTTGGTATGGTACTCTACCCAACATTGAATTCGCTTACTAAGGACAGTTCACTCATACCAATACACCTGTGCAAAACTGTGGTGTATCCCATGAGATTTATATACACAAGGAAGACTGCAACCATCATTGTAGAGTACCACTAATATATATATACGACCATGAAGGATGACTTCTTGAAGGGAAAGGAATATCCACTAAATTCCCCATGAACGCCATTGAGAATCACAGTTATTGTGAAGTTTCTTGTGAGAGTTCTTGAATACCAAGAAGACAAGAAGAAGAGAGAAGCCTGGAGAAGAGAAGGCTTCCAGGAGACCTTGGAGTAGCCTTCCAGTACCTGAAGGGGGCCTACAGGAAGGCTGGGGAGGGACTATTCACAAGGTCTTGAAATGACAGGACAAGGGGCAATGGGTTTAAACTGGCAGAGGGGAGATTGAAAAAGGATGTTAGGAGGAAGTTGTTTGCAGTGAGGGTGGTGAGACACTGGCACAGGTTGCCCAGGGAGGTTGCAGAGTACAGAATGTGGTCTTTGGTCTCATTCTGTGATTCTGTACTCCGCAACCTCCCTGGAGGTGTTCAGGACCAGGTTGGATGAAGCCTTGAGTGACCCGTATTAGTGAGAAGTGTCCCTGCCTATGGCAAGGTGTTGTAACTGGATGATCTTTGAGGTCCCTTCCAACCTTATCACTCTATGATTCTATAAAGGATAATTCCTAAGTAGTTACCATGGTTATTTTCCTCACCCTTTGCCCAGCTCTAGCATCTTCTCTCAAAGTGATAAAACCTTGTTCGCTAGACTTCAGGCCAAGCTTTTGGCACTAGAAATGTTTGAGTTTAGAATCATTGTCTTTAGTCTTACCTGGGAGCTGCATTGTGTGGTATTGCTCACATATACATGCCCAAGTAGAGCATTTAATTCTAGCATGCAATAAGAAAATAAATCTTCTGTTTACTTTTGTTCACCACTAATTAGATAGAATACTTCCCTCAACATTTGGCAAATCATAATTGCATAAAATTAGGGAAACTGAAAGAATGTTTATAAGGAAGGCAAATACACAATTCAGTGAGAGCCTTTCCTCTGTCAGGTAAATAACTTGAATCAGTCTACACACCCAAACCAAATTCTCTCCAAATCTGTGGAAAGGTTCCCATTGGCCTCAGTGGCTCCTGGATCAGATCCAGCCTATTCCCATTAAAGTCAACCCAGGACTTGGGCTAGGTCATGATGTAACTGAATTAATTAGCATTAAATTATGAGAAACTACTCTCCATTACTACAAATTAGTTGTAAGATAGCCAAGCTTTATGACTATTAATGATTTCAGCAGCGTTAGATGAGAGTTTCCCTCCCTGAATATCACTCTTTACACTTTTAGCACCAAATTCAGTCTTCCTGATTCCCATTGCCATTTTACAGGGAGAGGCACACAAAAGCTTTTGTGCCATCTCTCTGCATTATCTACCACCCAATGGAGTTGAGCAGAATTCCAATTCATCATTGCAACTCTTCTCCTAGACTATGAACTTTATTGTGTTGGACCATCACAAAGAGCCCATGCCCTGGGAATTTTGCACAACCCAAAAGCCCTCTGCTGTGAATTCTTAGGCTGGTTTCGGTGTTCTGTTTTAATGTACATAAGAGATCTTCAAGCTGGGAATTTGATGCTAGATCTCTACGTCTGGCTCATAGCCCAGCTGTCTACATCTGAAAACCTATTTGATTTTGGAACACACTTTTCTGGAATGGAATGTCAAGAAAATACATAATCAAGAGGGCATCGCAGATAACGAGCTACAAAAACCTGTTTGTCGCCCTCCTCCCACAATGGCGGAGAGCCTTCTACAGCTGCTAATTAGAAAATTAGAACACCACAAATGGATTATATTTTACTGGCAGCACAGCGTCTTCCCTCCAGTGTTTTAAAGTACTTTTTGAATTGTTTGCTGTCAGCAAAACAAGTGTGCTACCTGCGATCCTATAGACAACAAAGCCCGGCAGCAGGATTTCAGTCAGGTGATGTCACCCAGGTAAAATTGTACTGACAAGCTTTTAATTAAAGTTTTCCCACACATCTTTCTGCTGGTCCCCAGGAGCTATTATTCATTATGTGCCGACTGTCAGCCAATTGTGAGTCGGGAGGGAAGTGTTTTATTTTCAAAGCCCTTGCTGACAGCTAGAGAACACTTTGTTATACAATCTGTTTACTTTTTTTTCACACACACAATCTTGCTAAAGGGAAAATGGTCGTGCAGTAGTGCTTGCAGTTTATGGCAATAATTAAATGCATCTGGCAGAGCAGTAGCTGAAAGGAGGTCGGTGTGGGTGTGGGTGAAAAGCCATAAAATTCCTCCTATAAACAGTTACTCTCACCTTGCAGAGCCCCTAGCGTTTTAAGACAACGTTTCTTTGGGAAAGGGCAAGTCCAAACAGGTGCAGATTGTGAAGTGGGAATAGTTGGATCTAGTCATGTGGTACTTGATCCCAAGTAGCACTGTCCGGGAATCAGGGTATCGCTCTGTTGTCATCTGTGACCAGAACGGTTTGAAGTGGTTATAAAACAGCTGCTTGTCCCTTACATTGTTAAAAAAAGTACTTACCTCTGTTAGTAGAAACACTCAGTGAGCAACAACTCACTAGCAGATGAAAGCAGAAGGCGGTGTGGCGCCCTGGGTCAGCAAAGGGGCAGCATTTTGACTTACAGAGAAACAGTCCTCTCAATATTTTGAGTGGTTTACAGCAAAATCCTTTCCATCAATTGACTGGTGATAACTATTTACTTAGAGTTAATAGAGTTTGAAATCATAGCAAAAAGTTGTGAGCACTTGTAAAAAAAGTTGTAAGCCTCTGCTTCACCTTAGGTGTTCAATACTTCTGTTTACACCTTAGGTATTCAACACTTCCATTTATTAATAGAAAGTCAATGAATATGCTTAAAATGTTACTAAATTGATTAAAACTGTGTAATATTCCTACACAAAGGTAAAAAAGAGACTGCATGTCACTTCCTGCCAGGCCACTGGAAATTCTGTGTCAACCACTCCCACTTAAAAGCAATGACACTGGAAAATAAATTAATTTATGAATGTTTAGATGTTATTGTTAGCAATTGCTACAGAAATTATAGAAAAGATGCACAGTCCAACTGCTAGTGAATTAAAATCTTGCACTGCTTTTAAGTGCCTTTAAATAACTGCATTCCCAGGAAATTATTTTCTTAGAAAGAAAAATGTGACAGTAATCAAGGTTCTTTAAAATGGGTTATTGAGCATTAATCTGTGGGCCCTAATTGTCTATGGGCAGGGATGGGAAGGAGCTGCTGTAAACAATGAGGTCTGCCTGCCTTAAAAAAGCCTTTTCTGTTAGTGTGGTCTATAGACCAACACTTTATGATCATATCAGTCCAAATTTCCTTGATGGAAAAATGAAACATTCTAGTTGCATATTTCACTCCTGGGTATCACTTTGTAGATTTTTCTTTCCCACTGTTACTGCATTTTGTTTTGGGGTTTGGTTTTTTTTCATTTTACTAGGTGACAGGACCAAAATTATATGTTTGTTTGGTTGTTTTTTTTCTCAGTTACAGTTGGCAAGTAGACCCTAAGCTATTACACAGTTATATTCAGATTAGCATATTTGTGAGCACACTGCTTTCATCCTCCCAAGCTTAACAAAACCAACATATGAATAATGTAAGCAGTTTATGTTAATCTTTACTTTAAGATCAATCTTATAAGGGAGTATTATTACTTTGGGATCAGCATTATGAGTGCTAACAACAAGATTTAGCGGAGATTTCAGGAAACAAAGAGGATAGAATTTAGGTAACTTGCCTGAGATTTATGGAGCAGAAAAAGTGAGGAAGCTCTTGCTTGGAAGTTCAAAGGTGCCCGTGCCTTTGAATCAATACCTGTTGCATCCAAAATGCACAGAGCAATGATTGTAGGCTTCACCCTGACAAGGGTAGAAGGACTCATGTGCCAATCATGACCATTTCACTCTATTCTCTCTCGCATGTTGGTTTTTTCTTTTCCCCAAAGAGGCTGAGGGAGCCAAATGTCTTCAGACAGAGAAGGTGCTTGAATCCAGGGGTGATCATTCCTTCAGGCGCAGTTATGTTAATGTGTTTGCATATCTTCCTGCTGGAGGTAGTCCACATCTAGCTGATCTGTAGTGATAGGAAGGAACTGTCTGCAACTGGCTTCCCAGCTCCCTCCCTAGGAATGCAACTTCCTTTATGATCCTAAACTCAAGGCTCTCATCTGACAAACGATGGGAACAAGAAGTACCACTTGCTCAACTTCCATCAAATTTCACAGTGTCGCCAGGGTTGGAAGAGATCTCAAAGATCATCAAGTCCAACCCATCACCACAGACCTCAAGACCAGACCATGGCACCAAGTGCCACGTCCAAACCCACCTTGAACACCTCCAGGGATGCTGACTCCACCACCTCCCTGGGCAGCCCATTCCAGCAGTCAATGACTCTCTCAGGCAACAACTTTCTCCTCACCTCCAGCCTAAACTTCCCCTGGCATAGCTTGGGACTGTGTCCTCTTGTTCTGGTGCTGCTTGCCTGAGAGAAGAAAGCAACCTCCTCCTGGCTACAAGCACCCTTCAGGTAGCTGTAGACAGCAAGAAGGTCTCCCCTGAGCCTCCTTTTCTCCAGGCTAACCAATCCCAGCTCCCTCAGCCTCTCTCCATAGGGCTGTGCTCGAGGTCTCTCCCCAGCCTCGTTGCCCTTCTCTGGACACACTCAAGCACCTCAATGTCCTTCTTAAATTGAGGGACCCAGAACTGGACACAGTACTCAAGGTGTGGCCTAAGCAGTGCAGAGTCCAGGGGGAGAATGAACTCCCTGCTCCTGCTACATTTCACATGTAAAAAAACCAAACCAAACCAAAACAAAAACCTAACAATCAAAAAATTGAGATGGAGAGATGCTTCCTAACTGATACATTTTGAAGTTCCTGGAAAGCTGTGGGAAATTCATTTTATGGAAAAGAGGATTTTTTTTCAGTTAAATCTGATCAGGATTCTTCAGGAAAATTCATGTCTCTGGTAAAGTTTGACTGTGTTTTGTGTACACTTCTGGTTGGGCTTTCATCAGGGACTGGACAGTAGGTAAGGCAAAACAACACAAGACTGTTCTGCCCAATACCAGTACATATGCACTGGCAAACTAGTATTGAAGCATGTACATGAGTGCTTCTCTTGAGCTACTGCTATGTGGCTCAGTTAGAGCAGCAACAAAGCTACCAAGCTACATTTAGGCTGAGTAGTACTAGAGAGAGAGAGAATAAATTATGAGCAACATACCACATTAATAGAGAAAATTTTAAATTACATACAAACAAGTTCAAATGGGCACTCACCAACTAACTTATTTTAGCAGTGTGCTAAAAAGATCTAATTTCTGCACAATGCAATTTGATATTATCATTAGTGGTCTGAAAGGAAGAATGGGAAGGATGTAGAAAAAGAGATGGACTTAAGTAAATGATAAAGACTGCTCAGTTATACAATCCACTGTGTTTCAGGCTAAGGAATGTAATAGCCATTTGTTCTTGAGACAACATGATGAGGGTTTAATAGTAACTAGATAACAGGAATTGCCCTTTTTTTACCAGGATACATGATCATGTGCATATCCTTTCATGCCCTAGTCTTCCAGTTGTTCACCATCACCCTTACTTCCCATACTTGCTGCTTCTTTCAGATCCTGACCCCTATTTTGTAAAGTCTACTGAAGCTGGGAGAAGACAGTAAAAGACATTTTGTGAGGTCATCTTCACTTGCTACAAGCACTTACCAAAAGGTGTCTCCTAGACTCCTACCTAAAATGGTCTATCTAGAGTATAAAACAGATAAACACCTGGAACCCAAAAAAAAAAACAACCCAACCAAACAGCTTTGACAGTTTTGCCTACTTGCCCAATTTCAACTCTCACTTTTCATTTACACATAAGATCTGAATAACCACCAGAGAAACCAATCATGTTTCTTTTTCCAATGTGATATCCCCTCTGGCTATGCAACCTATCTCTGTCCTAATAAAGGTAGAACCATTTCTGTCTTGAGTATATCCAGTTCAGACTTGAATTTGTTTTACTCTTCAGCTGCTCACAAATGTTTTGGTTTTTTTATCAGAGTCAGTACATGGGATGATTACTGAAATAACAAGTAAGGTTACTTAGCATGGCAGCTATCACAGCTTGACAATGGACACCCACTGGACTGATCTTTGTTCTCTAAGAGAGTAAATAACAATATCTATTTTCTGCTCATTGTGTCTTCCTAGGAAAAGGAAAAGGAAAATGAAAAGGAAAAGGAAAAGGAAAAGGAAAAGAAAATGAAAAAGAAAAAGAAAAAGAAAAGAAAAAGGGAAAGAAAAGTAGAAAAAAAAAGAAGAAAATGAAAAAAACAAAAGAAAAAGAAAAAGAAGAAAATGAAAAAGAAAAAGAAAATGAAAAAGAAAAAGAAAAAAAGAAAATGAAAAAAACAAAAGAAAAAGAAGAAAAAGAAAAAGAAGAAAAAAGAAAACCAAAAAGAAAATTAAAAAGAAAAAGAAAAACAAAACCAAAAAGAAAATGAAAAAGAAAAAGAAAAAGAAAAAGAAAAAGAAAAAGAAAAAGAAAAAGAAAAAGAAAAAGAAAAAGAAAAAGAAAAAGAAAAAGAAAAAGAAAAAGAAAAAGAAAAAGAAAAACAAAAAGAAAAAGAAAAAGAAAGAGAAAAGAAAAAGGGAAAGAAAAATAGAAAAAAAAGAAAAAGAAAAAGAAAATGAAAAAAAAACCAAAAGAAAAAGAAAAAGAAAAAGAAGAAAATGAAAAAGAAAAAGAAGAAAAAAACAAAAAGAAAAACAAAAAGAAAATGAAAAAGAAAATAAAAAGGGAAAGAAAAATTAAAAATAAAAACAAAACAAAAAAAATAAAATCAAGAAAGTGGAAAAAGAAGAAAAATAAAAAAGAAAAAGAAAATTAAAAAGAATAAAGTGGGGGGAAAAAAAGAAAAAGAAAATAAAGAAACAGGAAAAGAAAAAGAAATAAAGAAAAAGAAAAGCCTTTCAATACAATTCCCATTCACTTCTTGCATTCATCTGGACTGGCACATCATGGAACAGGTTTTAGCTGAACTGGAGTTACCAAGAGGTGCTTTCATTATTTCTAAAGTGAAATTTACAAAAAGGTCCCTCTGGAAGTTGACAGTGCCTTACAGGGCTCTTGCCCCAGGCAGCTGAGGAAGCATACAAAGATACCGTAAAGGCCTCTGTTTGAATGGTTATTCTTTCCTCACATACAGCCAGCTTCTTTTCCCTGCTCAGCTGCATATCAGAATCTCCCTCTCCCTCTTCCATTTCTGCCTCTACTTATATTTTCAGTGCCTGATGCATCTCCAAACACAACCATTACATTTCACATTAAGTCAGGAGATTGATCCGGTTGCAGTTTCTCTATTTTGTTTCTCCATTCCCATGTTGCAATATGAATTTGTCTTCATTTCCAGCTTGTTCCAAAATCTGCTTTAGGATTTTGTGTGTGGTGTTGTGGGGTTTGGGGTGGAGTATTTTTGGTTTGTTTTTCTTTTTTTGTTGTTTTTTTTTTTTTTTTTAGTGGGAGTGGGTTGGATGGTTGTTTTTTGTTAGTTTTTTGTTTTGGTTGGTTGGTTTTGGTTTGGTTTTTTTTCTGTTTTAGTTGGTTTGGCTTTTTTTTAAGTAGAGAAGAAGAAAATACGTAGCAGGCATCTTTTGGTAGCACATGCCATTTTTGTTTCTCTTCCTCCACTGCTTTTTACACCACTGTGAATGATGCATGAACACTCTGGAGGTGTTCAAGGCCAGATTGGATGAGGCCTTGAGTAACCTGTACTAGTGGTAGGTGTCCCTGCCTATGGCAGGGGGTTGGAACTAGATGATCCTTGAGGTCCCTTCCAACCTTACCATTCTAGGATTCTATGATTCTATGATTTAGAGATGAGGCAAACTGCATGAGTAATCACACACAGAATCACACTGACAGCCTCAAGATGTGTACAGTGACTCACAGTTCACGACTGCCTGCATGTGCTGAAGCTATGAGTTCAGTCATAGTCTTTGGCACTGCAATTCAATGCCAATGGGAGTTAGCTCTGGAGATTGTATTTCTTATGAAGTGAGTTCACATAGAATCGGCCAGGTTGGAAGAGACCTCCAAGCTCATCCAACCAAGCTCATTCAGCACCCAGTCCTAACCAATCAACCAGCCCATGGCACTCACTAAGTGCCCCATCCAGGCTTTGCTTCAACACCTCCAGGGACGGCAACTCTAACACCTCCCTGGGCAGCCCATTCCAATGCCAATCACTCTCTCTGTCAAGAACAAATCTAAGGGAGAGTTGTAGTCCCTAGTCATTTTTAAGCCAGGAGAAAAATCCAGGTCTTGATTTTAAGAAGTGCATTTGGAATGGCATCATTCTGCAAGGTCATTCTGCAAGGTTGAGATCTTCCTCCAAACATCCAAGCTAGATGTCCCCTGGCACAATTTCACACACTTTTCCTTCCTTCTGTTGTTGGGTGCCGGGGAGAAGAGCCCAACCCCACCTGACTGCAACCTCCTTTCAGAGAGCTGCAGAGAGCAATGAGCTCTGCCCTGAGCCTCCTCTTCTGCAGGCTGCACACCCCCAGCTCCCTCAGCCTCTCCTCACAGGGCTGTGCTCCAGGTTCCTCCCCAGCCTTGCTGCCCTTCTCTGGACACCTTCCAGCACCTCAACATCTCTCTTGAATTGAGGGGCCCAGAACTGGACACAGGACTCAAGGTGTGGCCTGACCAGTGCTGAGCACAGGAGCAGAATAACCTCCCTGCTCCTGCTGGCCACACTGTTCCTGATCCAGGCCAGGATGCCATTGGTTCTCCTGCCCACCTGGGCACACTGCTGCCTCATGTTCAGCAGCCTTCCAGCACCTTCAGGTCCCTGTCTACCTGGCTGCTCTCCAGCCACTCTGTCCCCAGCCTGTAGCACTGCTTGGGGTTGTTGTGGCCAACGTGCAGAACCCTGCACTTGGACTTGTTAAAACTCCTGGCATTGGACTGTGCCCACCCATCCAGCCTGTCCAGGTCCCTCTGCAGAGCCTCCTGCCCTCTACCAGATCCACACCTGCTCCCATCTTGGTGTCATCTGCAAACTCACTGATGCTGGACTCAATCCCCTGGTCCAGACCATCAGTGAAGATATTGAACAGGACTGTGCCCGGCACTGATCCCTGGGGCACACCACTGGTGCCAGCTGCCAACTGGATACTCACCACTCTCTGGGCCCAGTTCTTAACCCAGCACAGAGTGTCCCTGTTCAAGCCAAGGGCTGCCAGCTTGGTCAGGAGTTTGCTATGGCAGACAGTGTCAAAGGCTTTGCTGAAGTCCAGGTGGACTACATCCACAGCCTGCCCCACGTCCACCAGGCAATCACCTGGTCAGAAAAGAGATGAGAGTGGTCAGGCAGGACCTGTCCTTCCCAAATCCATGCTAGTTGGGTCTGATCCCTTGACCCTCCTGTGAGAGCACTCAGAATGATCTGTTGCATAACCTTCCCTGGCACTGAGCTCAGGCTGACAGGTCTGGAATTTCCTGTGTCCTCCTTCTAATCCTTCTTGTGGATGGGCACCACATTGACAGCTTCCAAGTCTTCGGGGACTTCTCCAGTGAGCCAGGACTGTTGTCAAATGATGGAGAGTAGCTTGGCCAGCTCATCTGCCAGCTCTCTCAGCACCCTAGGGTGGATGCCATTATCTCACAGTAAGTCCAAGAGATTGTTTGGAGAAGAAACTCCAAATAGAAATGGTTTTGGAAAATCAAAAGGATGCACCAACTGATCTTGCTTATCTACATACTTGACTTGTTCAAAGAAGTTGCAGCTCACTACTTGATCAGAATTCCTTTCACAACAACTTGGTGATTCTTTCCTAATATATATTATGTGCTTGATTATATTTATCTCTAACATAATATATTTTGTCCATGTTTTGTCCTATTTGTATCTTTACTGGGTACATAGATAATTTGCAGACTTAGATTAGTCCCTGAATGATTCTCCTAACCACTACATTCTGAGTCTGTGTTACAAGGGAAATTATATGCCAAAGTTAATATTTCAGCTGTTTCATCCAAAGCAGCCTATAGGATCTGAGAGGCAAGAATTGGTTTTGAAAACATTTTAGGGTTCAGTTCCTTGATTTATTCCTCAGCTCCTTTTACTTAATTATTTACTTTGAGACAGATCCTGTGATCTACACCCAGAAATAAGAATTCAGATGTTTGAACCTTCCCAAAACGTTTGTTATGAAAAGAATTTTATTCTTTTTTAAGCTATAAAAATTGTTCTCTTTGAGGTCTCTTTAGCTTTCCAGGCTTCCTAGTCTATGTATTTAAGATTTTTAGTACTTTTTATGCTTTTGTAACTAGTTTCTCATACTCTCACTTATCTTTTTGTTGTATGTTCAAATCAGTAACTATCCTGATGTTTTTGCTTGCTTGTTTTCCTCATTTGGATAAGACATAAAGCTTCAGCTCTTCTGTGCTGAGGAGGCAGAGCAGCCTATTCAAATACAGAGAAATGTAAGTTCTTGGATACTCACAGGGGATGTGAATTAAGACATGAGCCCTGTGTGGTTGTTTTGACACATCATTTCAGAGCAGTGGATTTTCTTTTTTTTTCTTTTTTTTTTTTTNCTTTAAACCCATTGCCCCTTGTCCTGTCATTACAAGACCTTGTCAATAGTCCCTCCACAGCCTTCCTGTAGGTCCCCTTCAGAACCTGGAAGGCTACTCTAAGGTCTCCTGGAAGCCTTCTCTTCTCTAGGCTGAAGAGCCCCAAATCTCTCAACCTGTCCTCATAGCAGAGCTGCTGCAGCCCTCTGATCATCCTCATGGCCCTCCTCTGGACCAGAAAACATGTGAAAAACATGCTTACATGTGAAAAACACCAATGAATATGTGCAGTATGGAATCCCTGAATATGTGCAGTACTTCCTATGTCTAAGAACTGAGAGCATATTTAAAAACCATTCCATTATGTAAGAAATCATGTAGTATGAGCAGAAGAGAGCATTATTCAAACCTCCAAATACAAGCCAAGTGACAGCTGTTGACTCTATTTGCTCAACCTCTATCTCAGTAAATATGTACTATGCTGCCAGGTGTACAATCATATGCCAATAGATTGTGGCCACTGACAGAATATAGGCTGCACCTTGTGCTCATAAGCTTCTTGTTCTCTGACTAATATTCATGCTCAAAACAAGCACAGGCTTCACAGTTTGCCCACTACACTTCAAATTCCACAGAGTCAAAAGGTGAATCCAGTTCTCTCCTGGGATTGTTCATGGTGCTGGGCAGGAATCATGAAAAGGAACCTAAATGGATGCAAGACTGACTTATTCTAAGAAAATTCTAGAAGTTGGTCATTTTAGGTATGATCCTACAGCAGGAATTGTTAACTGATGTAACCTGTGTTTTAGCCTAGCAAATTTTCCAGAGCAAACTCATGAGGTGTTTGAACTTTACTAATAAACCAAACAAGCAGAGAAAAAAAAATAAATACAACAACAACAAAAAGCCTACCACAAAATGTAAAACAAAACAAAAGCAATTTTCAACAATTAAAAATAATTTTTATTTTTGTTTAAACAAAATAAGAAATATCATAGAATTCCAGGTTGGAAGGGGCCTCAAGGATCATAGAATCATAGAATGATAAGGTTGGAAGGGATCTCAAAGATCATCCAGTTCCAAACCCCTGCCATAGGCAGGGACACCTCCCACTAGCACAGGTCACTCAAGGCCTCATCCAACCTGGCCTTGAACACCTCCAGGGTGGGAGCAGCCACAACCTCCCTGGGCAACCTGTGCCAGTGTCTCACCACCCTCACTGCAAACAACTTCCTCCTAACATCCAGTCTAAATCTCCCTTCTGCCAGTTTAAACCCATTGCTCCTTGTCCTGTCATTGCAAGCACTTGTCAATAGTCCCTCCCCATAGTTTGGATCATCTGGTCCAAACTATTTTGCCAATAACACCTTGTAAATAAGATGGCCACACACTCTCTCCAGCTGAGTCTTAAAAACATACCACGTTGGGGAATGTACCACTGCCCTGAGATTATTCCAGTGGTTGATTGTTCTCATAGAAAATTTTCCCCTAGTGTCTAGTCAGAATCTCCCCAGGAGTAACCTGTACTCGTTGCCCCTGGTCTTTTCTACATGATCCCTTTGCATAAGAGAATCTCCATCTTCTTTTTAACCACCTTTTAAGTACTGGAATATGGTGATAAGATCTTTTCTAAGCTTTCTGTTTCCAAGGCTGTTTCCCTCAACCTTTCCTAATAGGGAAGGTTTCCTAGTCCTTTGATTAGCATTGTAGGCCTAACATTTTTGTAGTCCTATATATGTTTGTAGTCCTATATGTTTGTAGTCCAACAATCAGGTGAACACAGAATCTCCTCTATCACAATTAGGAAAGGGAAAAATTATTTAGAATAGAATTGAATCGAAAAGAATAGAATAGGAGTAGAATAGAATAAAGTGGAATGGAATGGAATGGAATGGAATGGAATGGAATGGAATGGAATGGA
>VWZE01015216.1:55077-70850 GCA_013396675.1 Eubucco bourcierii
CAGGATGCCATTGGCTCTCCTGCCCACCTGGGCACACTGCTGCCTCATGTTCAGCTACTCTCTATCAGCACCCTCAGGTCCCTCTCTACCTGGCTGCTCTCCAGCCACTCCGTCCCCAGCCTGTAGCACTAGATGAGGTTGTTGAGGCCAAAGTGTAGAACCCTCCACTTAGCCTTTTTTTGTATTCTTAACAAAGAATGGTTTGCTTCTACCATCTGTCAAACCAAGATATTGAGTAAAACCTGAATCAGATGAGGGTATTTCATATTAAAACATTCTTTACCTTCTTGAGACTTGGTACTAGACAAGGAACAGTTTTAAGCTCCTGGGAAAATTGTTTCTTCCAACTAGTGCTCAAATTTCCTATGCACAGCTAAGTCCAAATTCAAATGTGAGAAAATAATAAAAATAAATGCTTGTATGGTCTTTACTTTTGAAAAAAAAAAAAATGATGTGATGGTTTGGGAGTTCCCTAACCCCCAC
Organism: Eubucco bourcierii; assembly: GCA_013396675.1. NCBI lineage: Eukaryota > Metazoa > Chordata > Aves > Piciformes > Ramphastidae > Eubucco > Eubucco bourcierii. The sequence continues at coordinate 55,561 of VWZE01015216.1, forward strand.
ACTTTTAAAATGACCCAGACTAGAACTCAGCCAGTTGGAAGTTAAAGACTGAAGCTCTATTTGCAGCTCAGTACAATGTACAAGCAGAGATATACACTATAGACAGGAATAGCTATAGAAATAGACAAGTTAAAGGTAATACAGAAATCAGAGTTCCCAGGAGGGGCTCCCAACCTTCTCTCACCTTCTCCCCGCCCCAGTACCTTACCCCAAGGTTTGCCTTACACGTAAGGTGAATTAGGAGGATGGGTCAGGTGGGTTAGAAGTGGTTAGTGAAGATTAATAGGCAAGGAGAAGCCAGAGCCAGAAGCTGCTAGACCACCCCAGACACTGTTCTGTGTCCCCAGAGAGAGACAGACCGAGAATGACTTATCTATGTTTATATTCTTTTTCCCAAAACAATTTTCAGCAAGCCTATGAGTGAAGTAGACATCACCATGTTTTCCTTTCACAACCTATAGTGTAATTTTCTCTATTAAAATATTCTAATTTGCCTCAAACCAGCACAAATGTTAACTGTTCTACTCCACACAGAATAAAGCAGTGAAACAGCAAGTACACCAGTCAGGGAAATGATTTACAGGAAACAAAATATAGGTACTTTGTTTCATCGGAGAACTGCCATAATCATATGACAGCTATACTATAAGTTGTGGGTAAGGAGACAGGGCAGTGCATTAGATTAATACTTTGCCTTTTTAATCTATTAATCTATCACCTTTGGGACAAGATTTTAAATCCAGTGCAGAGAAAAGTGACTGAAAATCATTCCATCCTGACAGCTTTAAAAGATCACAAGCGAATCGCGTTAAAGAGGTCTCAGCCCGGTTGATACCAAACAGAAACAGTCATCTGGGAAGAAACATCACAGGGAAGTGTGCTGCCTACCAGGAGCACGGGTNCCCAAAACAGATAGCTTTATTACAGCAAGAGGGAATTCATACTAGATTGATGAGAAAATGAATAAAGCAACCCAGCCCAGTGTATTACAGGCTCACTGACAAGGAATATTGTATGTCTGCTAGCCACGCATAAAACATTAGGAAAACATTTCCCCCACTGAAAGTAGTATGAAAAGGGAAGAAGGACATGGTGACAAATCAGTGTATTTGGTTGGGTTTTGGCTTTTTAGAACGGATAAGAAAATGACAAAATCATCTGAAAGATGGAACAAAATGTGATGGTTTGGGAGTTCCCTGCCCCACCACGCTACGAAAAAAAAAAAGGCATGGGTGGAGGGAAAATTGTTACTGTGATTTTGGTGTAATTCAGTTTCCAGAGACTGAAGGCTTTCAATTTTAGCAAGTGTATAATCTAGAGTAAACCTTTTCCTGCTAAAGGTGTAGACCTGGTGTACTTCCCTTCAATTACACTGGAGGTAATGGGAGCTGACATTGCTGTAGAGCCAAGAAGGGAGACAGTAAGCAGCACTTAGCTTTGACTTGGCTGAGCAAGGGGAACTGCACAGGAGGATAACCATATTATGACAATTATACACACATACTGGCATAGTGCTGAGGAAAGGGAGAAGGGGAGTGTGATGGTTTGGGAGTTCCCTGCCCCCCTACATTATGAAAAATCACCCAGACTAGACTCCGCCAGCTGGAAGTTAAGGACTGAAGCTCTATTTACAGCTTAGCACAATAGACAGGCAGATATATATACAATATACAGGAATAGTTACAGAAATNGAGACCGAGCCAGAAGCTAGAGAGAATGAGGCTCTCTGTGTCTGTGTCTTCTCTATGCTTGTGTTCTTGTTCTTGCACATCTCAGCAAGCCTATGAGTGAAGCAGACATCACCAGTGTTTGCTTTTCACAGCCTATAATTTTTTTTCGTTAAAATATTCCAATTAGCCTCAAACCAGCACACGAAGCTATGTAAAACATCCTGCAGCATTAATGTGCTGGTTTAAACTGTGACTGAAAATTCTCTAGATGGCCTTTTCTAACTGCAAGAAGTTTGGTTTAAAGCATTTTTTTTTTTCCTTTTTTCAAAGATGCAAAACAGCCCAGCAAACGCTGTAGCTTCTCTTCTCTCAGCAATAATTGTCAGCAAAGACAAAAAGAGCCTTAGTACTTTTCTTACTGAAGAATTCCTAATTAAGTAGTTTGTTAGTAGATTATCTAACCTTCATTTAATGAGGCCTTCCAGATGTTGTGTCTTAAGTGAAACAAAAAGGAAAACAGCTGAATGTTAAGCACAACATAATTGGTTATGGTCAGCTTGGAAAAGACAACATTCTCACGTTACCATTACTGCAGTAACATATGATCTTCTCCAGAAATTGTCAATGAGTGATGACCTACAGAAAATCCTTTAAATGTCTCCAGTTAGAATTTTCAAGTATGTTTGGCTGGTTTTAGCTTCACTTCTATTTAATATGTCTTCTCCCCACTAGTTTTGTGCAGCTGTCTCTAACACTTCAAGATTCCAGCTTGAGCTTTTCTTCCCTCTTTATGACACATTTTTATGATGCAGTTTCTTCTGTTTGTCCTTTCTAAAGAACTGTGTCCAGCACAGATTCATATTTCCTTAACAGTTAGACAGGAAAATCATCTTACACCATTCAATACATCATTTTTATGGGATAATAATTGGTCAGCAATAAAGCATTTGAGATTTAAGTAGCACAAACAGATAAGAGTTGGTCAAAAATAAAGCACAGATAATAACTGATCAAGAGTCAAGCATTTAAGTAGCACAAACAGATAATAATTGGCCAAAAATAAAGCATTTAATATTTAAGTAACACAGATTATAATTGATAAAAAGTAAAGCATTTAAATAGCACAAACAGATAATAATTGGTCAAAAGTAAATAATTTAAGATTTAAGTAGCACAAACAGATAAAATTTGATCAAAAATAAAACATTTAACATTTAAGTAGCACAATCAGATAATAGTTGGTCCAAAATAAAGCATTTAAGTAGCACAAACAGATAATAATTGGTCAAAAATAAAACATTTAACATTTAAGTAGCACAAACAGATAATAATTGGTCAAAAATAAAACATTCAACATTTAAGTAGCACAAACAGATTGGTCAACAATAAAGCATTCAAGATTTAAGCAGCAAAAATGGCTAATAATTGGTCAACAATAAAGCATTCAAGATTTAAGCAGCAAAAATGGCTAATAATTGGTCAACAATAATACATTTAAGTAGCACAAACATAATAACTGGTCAAAAATAAAGCATTTAAGATTTAAGTAGCAGAGACAATAATTGGTAAAAGTTAAAGCATTTGTTAATACAGAATGAATCAGTTTAAGCAATCCAAACTTGGAAAACAGGGAAGCAGAACAGGAAAAATCCAAAACTATACCAACGGGTAAGGTTGGAACGGACCTCAAGGATCATCTAATTCCAATCCCCTGTCATAGGCAGAGACACCTCCCACTAGTACAGGTCACTCAAGGTCTCATCCAACCTGGACTTCTGTTCTTTTAATTTTTCATTTACATTTGTTTAGAGTAATAAAGAAGAACTATAAAATGTTGCTTTTCAGCACTACAAAGAAACACAATAAAACCAGAAATTCTAAGAAAGAACAGGTTAATCTGAAATTTCCCAGTCTTCAAGTGACTTTAAAGTGATGTTTTCTCACAAATTTTATTTCTAAATGAAGATTAATTTTATAGTGGGATATACCTGCCATAATAGTTGACTAAAAATCCCAGGGAAATCGAACATTTAATGATCAAATTAATTTAATTAGATTTTTAATGACTCATTTAATGATCAATTTAATGATTATTTTAATTATTAGTTTACTTATTAATTTAATGTAATTTAATTTAATCTAATGATTTCCACAGTTTTTACTCTGTGTGTATGAATATTTTTTGTCACCTTTATGTTTTATTTATTTTACATGGGAGTTTTTATCTCTTTCTGAGACAATGGGATACACTATTATTTCCAGAGTTTATATAGCCTTATATATGTGCATTATATGAATAAACATATCTTGCAAATATCACAGTAAATTGACAACATTCCCCAAAAATTCCAATTTTTTCCCTCATTTGTAAAGCATTTTTAAAAAATAAAAATAAAAAAAAAATCAAAATCCTGTGGTGGTTTAAAACTGGCATCATGTGCACATATTAATGAGTGTCTGTTGGGCCATGGGGACATAAAGCAGGGGGGAGGAATGAGGGAAATAATTTGATGCCTGCATTGTTTTCCAAGGACTGTATTCAAAACATAAGCAGGCAGGCTAGGAAGGCAAACTTTAACTCATTCTGACCTTTTGCATTATGGAGCTAGGCTTGTTCCTTTGATCATAAGCCCTGCTGAACCTCAGGCTGAACCAAAACTACCTGGTTTTCATCCAGGTGTTTATTTCTTCTAAGCAAGTTATAAACCAAGTATATTTTATTCAAAATGAGGGTGATATGTTTAGCTGAGTATGGTAAAGCCTAACATTACACACCTTGAGCACTGTGTCCAGTTCTGGGCCCCTCAATTTAAGAAGGACATTGAGGTGCTTGAGTGTGTCCAGAGAAGGGCAACGAGGCTGGGGAGAGGCCTGGAGCACAGCCCTATGAAGAGAGGTTGAGGGAGCTGGGATTGGTTAGCCTGCAGAAGAGGAGGCTCAGGGGAGACCTTCTTGCTGTCTACAACTACCTGAAGGGTGGTTGTAGGCAGGAGGAGGTTGCTTTCTTCTCTCAGGCAAGCAGCACCAGAACAAGAGGACACAGTCTCAAGCTGTGCCAGGGGAAGTTTAGGCTGGAGGTGAGGAGAAAGTTCTTACCTGAGAGAGTCATTGCCTGCTGGAATGGGCTGCCCAGGGAGGTGGTGGAGTCAGCATCCCTGGAGGTGTTCAAGGCAGGTTTGGAAGTGGCACTTGGTGCCATGGTCTGGTCTTGAGGTCTGTGGTATCAGGTTGGACTTGATGATCTTTGAGGTCTCTTCCAACCTTGGTGATACTGCAATACTGTGATTACCATTTAACACTAGTCCATCTCACATTCAAATAGTTCAATGTAATGCTAAATAAAATCAAGCAGAGCATAAAGACTCCATGGGAAACTGCTCAGAGATGTTGTCCATGGTGAAGGAGCACTTTGCCACTTTCAGAGTGCTCTCTGAGGCTGAGCCATCTGCAAGGAGTTCATCGTGCCTGACTGGCTTTCTGTCTGGTACTTTTCAGTGAACAGTCATATTGAATTTTTTTGATCTATGAGTGGTGTTGAGATTGACTATTTGATGGAATACTCATAATAACCATTTTTCTGTTTGTCATTAAACGCTGGTGACAGGTCACCCCCACCACATGGTCTTGTTTCTGTGCCCTAATGGGATCATCTTATCTTTCTAGGTTCTTTCTACCTTCACCAAAGCCAAGCTGAGTTTTATTTCTTTAATAAATGGATACTGACTGCACTTCTCTAATTATAGGTGTAGTGGTTCTGGGAGTTACCTGCCCCACACACACAGTGAAATCACCCAGACTATCAGACAGCTGGAAATTAAGAAATGAAGTTTTATATTCACAACTTAGCACAATATACAAGCAGATATTTACAATATATTACAAATATTTGCAACTATATACAGTTATAAACAAGTTAAAAGTAATACAGAAATATAAGACTCCTCCCAACAGTCAGGGTGCCCAGGAGGAACACCCAACCAGCCTTCCACCTTCTTTCCACCCCCCTTACTTATCCCAGAGTCTGCTTTATGAGTTACCTGCCCCCCACGCACAATGAATTCGCCCAGACTAGACTCAGCCAGGTGGAAGTTAAAGAATGAAGCTTTATATTCACAGCTTAGCACAATATACAAGCAGATATTTACAATATATTACAAATACTTGAAACTATATACAGAAATATACAAGTTAAAGGTAATACAGAAACACAATAACCCTCCCAGCAATCAGAGTCCTCAGGAGGGGCTCCCCACCACCCTTCCACCCCTCTACCTTATTCCAGTCTGCCTTATGTGCAAGGTGAGTTGGAAGAATCAGCAAGGGGAGTCAGAAGCAGAGTGATTAGTTGGTTTATGTGCAGGGTCAGGCAGAAGCAGTTAATGCAGCAGAAGCCAGGGAGAGACACTGACTTATCTATGTGTCCTTGTTTTTATGCGTCTCAGCAAATCTATGAGTGAAATAGACATCACATTGATGTCTCTTCACAGTCTATAATCTAATTTCTGTCATTAAACTATTCTAATTAGCTTCCAACCAGCACAATAAGGAACATGTACAGGAACAAAACGTAGCTCAAAGTGGTGTTTGTGCAGCATGAGCATATAAGATGCAAGTGTGCCAAACTCAATGTGCCGCCTGAAATTTTTGGAAAATATTTGTCAATATTTTTTCTTAGATAGTTAGTTAAGACCACCATGGATGATTGTGATCAATAAATAATGGACTAGTCTGAATGGTGAGAACAGAGGAAGTATCATAGAATCATAGAATCGTAGAATGGTAAGGTTGGAAGTGACCTCAAAGATCATCCAGTTCCAAACCCCCTGCTATAGGCAGCGACACCTCCCACTAGTACAGGTTACTCAAGGCCTCATCCAACCTGGCCTTGAACACCTCCAGGGAGGGAGCAGCCACAACCTCCCTGGGCAACCTGTGCCAGTGTCTCACCACCCTCACTGCAAACAACTTCCTTCTGACATCCAGTCTAAATCTCCCCTCTGCCAATTTAAACCCATTACTCCTTGTCCTGTCATTGCAAGACCTTGTCAATAGTCCCTCCCCAGCCCTCCTGCAGCCCCCTTCAGATACTGGAAGGCTACTCTAAGGTCTCCTGGAAGCCTTCTCTTCTCCAGGTTGCAGAGTCCAAACTCTCTCAGTCTGTCCTCATAGCAGAGCTGCTGCAGCCCTCTGATCATCTTCATAGCCCTCGCCTGGACCTGCTCCAACAGTTCCATGTCCTTCCTGTGCTGAGGGAACTACTTTGTACTTGGGAACAAGTACTTGGGAACTGGTTTGCAGATGGCACACAACTGAGCTATTGTCAACTCACCTTGCAGCAACAAATCCACTTGAGCTCCAAGACTCTTGGGAAAACAATCATCCAGACTAGGTGGGTCTCTGTTCTTACGGGAAATTTGAATTTAGATGAAAATATTTATTATTCAGACTGTGATGAAAGTCTTCAATCCACAACAATCTGCCGTGGGCAGAGAATTGTGGAATCACTAAGACTGGAAAAAAACTTTAAGATTGTCTGGTCCAAACATAACCCAACTACCATGGCCACTAAATCGTATTTTGAAGCACCGCATCTGCACACTTCTTGAACATCTCCAGAGATGGCAACTCCACCACCTCTCTGGACAGGCTGTTCCAATGCCTCACCAATCTCTCAGTAAAGATATTTTTCCTAATGTCCAGCCTAAACCTACCCTGGCACATTTGCAAACCCATTTCCTATAGTCCCATCACTAGTTACTTGGGACTATAGACTAACACCGGACTCACTACAACCTTCTTTCAGGTAGTTGTAGAGAGCAATAAGATTCCCCCTTAACCTTCTCTTCTCCAGACTAAACAATCCCAGCTCCCCCAGTTGCTCCTCATATGACATGCCCTCCAAACCCATCATCAGCTTCATTGGTCTCCTCTGGACACTTCTCAGGAGCTCAATGTCTTTCTTACACTGTGGTGCCCAGAACTAAACACAGCACTCAGGCTGTGGCCTCACCAAGGCTGATGTACCGGGTTAGGGCAGGTCCCTCCCCGGGTAGAATAAACTCACCACAACACAGATTTTTCTGTAAAGTCAGGGGGAAAAAAGAGAAATTCTATTTCTTATAGTTTAAACTAAATGTAACAGTATAAGGAAAATATAACTACTACAGGAATATAATAACCTGAAGGAAGATGGGGAAGTGGACAAGCGGCAGCAAAGCAGCAGCAGCCAAAACAGCGGCAGGGGAAGACAGCAGCAGGTGCAGGTGAAGCAGCAGAAGCAGCAAGGGGAAGGTCCAAGCTGTGCTTCCAGACATAAAGCTCTTGATTCTCCAATGAAGTTATATTAACTTATCCACTGTTGCCATTCCATGGCCTATCCCCAGAATGTTCACCTCTCCACTCAGAGCTTTCACTTCTAAGTTCCTCTGCTCTGATTTTTTTTTTATGTCTGAGTTAGAAATATAACTCAAATGGCCACAGCTGAGTAAAAGGGCATCATCAGTTCCCTGCTCCTGCTGGGCACACTGGCTTTTATACAGGCCAGGATGCTGTTGGCCTTCTTGGCCACCTGGGCACTCTACTGGCTCATGTTCAGCCGCCCGTCCACTACCACTCCCAGACACTTTCCCACCAGGTTGCTTTCCAGCCACTCTTCCCCAAGCCTGTAGCATCACTTGGGGTTGTGGCCAAAATGACCAAAGAGCAGGACTCAGCACTTGGCCTTGTTAGATCTCATTGCACTGACCTCAGCCCATCGATTTAACCCATCCAAATCTGTCTTCAGTACCTTCCTACCCTTGAGTAGACTAACACTGCCACTCAGTTTAGAGTCATCTGCTGACAGTGCCCTCAATCTCCCCCTCCAAATCACTGACAAAGATATTAAACAGAACTGGCCCAAATACCAAGCCCTGGGGCACACCACTTGTGACAAGCCACCAGCTAGGTCTGTTTATCACCACTCTTGGGCCCCTCCATCCAGTCAGTTTTTAATCCAGCAAAGAATACACCTGTCTATGCCATGGGCTACAATTTTCCCAGAGAATGCTGTGGGAGATGGTGTCAAAGCCTTTACTGAAGTACAACTCAATGGAGATCAACAAGAAGTTTGGCCAATGGCTTATGTTCTCCTGATAGCTGCAAGTAACCCAGGAGACATCCTTCACAAAACCAGGGCTTGGCTTGTGTCCAGTTGTTTTTTTCACTACAGATAATTACTTAGAGCTGTTAGCAGGTTCAGACACAGCTCTCTGGGGTTCTTTGAAATCAAATATTCTTCTAACAACTTCCTTCATGTATTGGAGTTTAAAAAAATACATCATGCTTTCCTCACTTGACATTGCTATGAATTATTTGACACAAGAGCTGGTTGAAATATGAAAAGGAGGTAGCAAATCCTCATGGTAGGTGTCAGCAGTATAAATTAGATCACGGGATCACAGAAACATGCAGGTTGGCAAAGCCCCTCGGGAGCACCCAGTCCAACCTAGAACCCTACTCTACAAGATACACCTTAAACCATAGCCCTAAGCACCACATCCAAGCCACTCTTCAACACATCTAGGGTGGGCAACTCCACCACCTCCCTGGGCAGCTCATTCCAATCCCTGACCACTCTCTCAGTGAAAAACTTTTCCCTAATGTCCAATCTAAACCTCCCCCGGCTCAGTTTGAGGCCATTCCCTCTTGTTCTCTCTCCAATTACCTGAGAGCAGAGCCCAGCAGCAGCCTCTCCACAATGTCCTTTTAGGTAGTTGTAGATGGCAATGAGGTCTGCTCTCAGCCTCCTCAGTGTGAAGTTGTGCCAGGGGAGGTATAGGCTGGATGTTGGGAGGAAATTCTAGACAGAGAGAGTGATTGGCATTGGAATGGGCTGCCCAAGCAGGTGGAGGAGTTGTCATTCCTGGAGGTGTTCAAGAGAAGCCTGGATGGGGCACTTAGTGCCATGATCTGGTTGATTGGCTAGGGCTGGGTGCTAGGTTGGACTGGATGAGCTTGGAGGTCTCTTCCAACCTGCTTGATTCTATGATTCTATAATTTAGTGGGAAATATATTTATTGTAATTATACTACTTGCAAATTTTCTGCAGCATATGCCATGAAAGTATAGAGTTTATACTATTACAAGACACCTGTCATGACTCTTTGCCATCTAGATTATAAAGCAGTGAGTAGAAGAACACAGTTCAAACACTACAGTTCTCCTGTGGATGCAATACTCTGCAGGGGGTACAGTAGCCTTTATTGCAGTAGCATGATTGCCCTCAATATGACGTGCAACAAATCACCATCAGGAAGGATTACCTGAAATAGAATGAACTTTATCAATCACTTCTTTTAAAAACACAGAGGAGAGTATTACAGACACATTTTATGAATGTGTGTGTCCACTAAATTCCTTTTTTAAATGTTGTTTGGGTTGTTGTTTTTTTTTTTTACCGTAACATTTGCTGGACATGTACACATCAGTTACTTGTAAAAACAAAATACCAGAAAATAACCCAAGAAGAAAATCTGTCAAATGCAGATTCATACAATTATTTTACCTTGCACCTATGAATGATGCCAGCTGACTTATACTTTAACTCATTTTAAAGAAAAATACCAAGAACTAAGACTAAAAGAAAACAAAAAGATTAAATTTAAAGTCATCCATTAACTAGATCCTAACTCTGAAAGACTCTAAGCCTAATAGTGAAAATTAAAAATTTTACTCATTAACCAAATATTTGGTGTGTGTGTGAGAACAAAAAACAAATGCAGAGGCCAGGAACTGGGAGGTTTCTTGTACTGGTTTACAAGTCAACAGATTATATATAAAACCTTAGTAAGCACTACAAGGTTTTATTACAAAAGCTTAGTATTAAAAACAACAGTAGTTAATGCTAAGCACATTTTCTCTTTGAAAATATGCATTTGGATCTTCATTTATACTTTTATATCATGCTTTGAACCTTCCATCAGTTTGCAAGCTCCTACCAGGACTCTAAAATTATCTTCACAACTAGAAACTTTAAAAACCTTGTGGGGAAGCTGCAAGCACCTTGACTAACCTGACAGCATTCTGTGATGCCATAACTGAACGGGTAGATGCAGGGAGAGCAGTGGATGTAGTCTGCCTTAACCTTAGCAAGGCTTTTGACACCATCTCCCATGACATTTTAGTGAGTGAGCTCAGGAAGTGCAGGATGGAGGAGCAGACAGAGAGGTGGATTAGGAACAAGTTAGAGTTCAAAGAGTGGTGCTCAATGATGCCAGGTCCAGCTGGAGAGCTGTAACCTGTGGAGTCCCCCAGGAATCAGTGCTGGGTCCAGTGCTCTTCAACATGTTCATCAATGACATTGCTGAGGGCACAGAAAAACGGAGTCTGCTCAGCAAGTTTGCTGATGACACCAAGCTGGGAGCGGGTGTGAGGTCATCCAGTGAGAACTGGACAGGTTAGAGAGTTGGGCACAGAGGAACCAAATGAGGTTCAACAAGGACAAGTGCAGAGTCCTGCCCCTGGGGAGGAATAATAAACTGCAGCAGTACAGGTTGGGAGGTGATCTGCTGGAGAGTAGCCCTGCGGAGAGGGACCTGGGAGTGCTGATGGAGAACATCCATGGCACAGTAATGTGCCCTGGTGAGCAAGAGGGCCAACGGGGTCCTGAGGTGTATTAAGAAGAGTGTGTCCAGCGGATCCAGGGAGGTTCTCCTCCCCCTCTACTCCATCCTGGTAAAACATCATCTTCAGCACTGCCTTCAGTTTTGGGCTCCCCAGTTTAAGAGGGACAGGGATCTGCTGGAGAGAGTCCAGAGGAGGGCTAGGAGGATGATGAGGGAACTGGAGCACTGCCTGGTGAGGACAGGCTGAGGGACCTGGGGCTGCTTAGTCTGGACAAGAGAAGACTGAGAGAGGATTTAATCAATGTTTCTAACTATCTGAGGGTTGGGGGTGAGGAGGTGGGGGGACAGGCTCTGATCACTTGCTGCCTGGGGTAGGACAAGGAGTAATGAATGGAAGCTGCAGCACAGCAGGTTCCTGCTCAACAAAAGGGGCAACTTCTTGACTGGAAGGATCCCAGAGCACTGGCACAGGCTGCCCAGAGAGGTTGTGTAGTCTCCTTCTCTGGAGCCTTTCAAGGCCTGTCTGGATGTGTTTCTGTGTGCCCTGAGCTGGATTGTCTGGTCCTGCTCTGTCAGGAGGGTTGGCCTCAATGATCTCTTTAGGTCCCTTCCAACCCCTGACACCCTGTGATCCTGTGAGCCTGTAAAGGTCTTATAAAACATGTGTAAATATGGTTCCCATGTTTATACATATTTTGTATTGTTGTAAATTAGGGTTACATAAATGATGATTACGTCTGGACAGATGACAACTATGTCAGCAGGTAGAATTCAGAATGCCAAGATAAGACAAGATAGAGCAAGTATGTTCTATAAAGCTCTACTCTACACATCAGTGATGCCCTCCAGACTCAGTTTGGAATTGTGAAGGTTTGGGAGTTCCCCCACTCCCCCACACTTTGTAAAATGACCCAGACTAGCACTCAGTCAGCTGGAAGTTAAATGATGAAGTTCTATTTACAGCTTTGCACAATGTACAGCAGATATTTACACTATATACACAATATTTACAGAAATATACAAGTAAAAGGTAATACAGCAACACAACTCCCCTACCAGAGATCAGAGACCCCAGGAGGGGCTCCCAACCACCCTTCCACCTTCTCCCCACCCCTGTACCTTACCCCAAGGTTTGCCTTATGTGCAAGGTAAATTAGGAGGATCAGCCAAGGGGGTTAGAAGAAAAGTGTTTAGTGAGGATTAATCAGCAGAGGAGCCAGAGCCCAGAAGCTGCTAGATCCCACCAGCAGCTCCTGTTCCAGCAAGCGACAGAGAGAGACTGACTTATCAATTGTTTTGGTTAGTGTTCCCAAACAATTCTCCAGCAAGCGTATGAGTGAAGTAGACATCATGATGTTTTCCTTTCACAGCCTAGAGTGTAATTTTCTCTATTAAAATATTCCAATTAGTCTCAAACCAGCACAGGAATCTGTAGAAGCATTGCTCTGTCTCCTTCAGCAGCCTCAGCCTGTGCTCCCTGATCTCCTCAGAAGTGGATAGACTCCATTTTTTTTTTTTCCCTCTACACACTTTTCTGGCAAGGCTAACCTGCTTGTGGTTCTCCAGAGAAAGGGTAACCTACAGTTCAGGTCAGTTCCTTCCAGACAAAACATGACATAGTAGCACCCAGAAGTAAGGCAAACATCATCAGTCATAGTGAGTCAGGGAAAAAAAAAAATCCAACTGAAATAACTAGAGGTGATGATAGCCTAAAATTATTCATTACATTGTATATAAATGTCCTTGAATCAGTATTAAATTCCATTTTAAATGCCTTCAGATCAAGATGGAGGTAATGTGCAATGACATAGCTTTGTTTAAATAGTAAAAGTTTTATTTTCCTATTGTGAGCTACGGCGATGTGGACTTTTTTGTATGTTGCACAGAAATATTATGTCCTGTACAACTTTCATAGAACTGTTTTATATTATATACAATTCACTTTATATTTTCAAAGCTATTAAGGACATCTCAGGAACCAAATTGTATATAACTCGTTCTTTCCCTCTGTTATTCAGACCTTGCTGCTGCACTACAGCATCAGTGTAATGGAACTTTTTGTTATTTACTATTCAGAAAGTCAGAAGTGAAAAACAAATATTTTGCGGTAGTTCATTAAGTTTATTGTACATAAAAAATAAAAAGAAAAAAAAGAAAAAAGAAAAAGAAAAAAGGTAAAAGAAAACAGAAAAAAAGAAAAAAGAAAAAATAAAAAAAGAAAAAAGAAAAAAGTTATGGCTGAGACCTCCAGACTCTCATTCTAAAATAAGCAAACTCTCATCTGTTGAAAGCTCATTCAAATCAACCTACCACCACCCCTGCCTTTTTCCCAAAATTAAAATGAATGAAGTAGCTGACCTTCTATCTCCATGACTAATCTAGAGTTTATGGCATTCAGCTGAAGAATATTTTGACATGGTTACAAGATTTTCACAGGGTCACAGGATCACAGGGTGTTAGGAGTTGGAAGGGACCCAAAGTGATCATCAAGTTCAACCCCCCTGACATAGCAGGACCAGACAATCCAGCTCAGGGCACACAGAAACACATCCAGACAGGCCTTGAAAGGCTCCAGAGAAGGAGACTACACAACCTCTCTGGGCAGCCTGTGCCAGTGCTCTGGGACCCTTCCAGTCAAGAAGTTGCCCCTTGTGTTGAGCTGGAACCTGCTGTGCTGCAGCTTCCATCCATTGCTCCTTGTCCTACCCCAGGCAGCAAGTGATCAGAGCCTGTCCCCCCACCTCCTCACCCCCAACCCTCAGATAGTTAGAAACATTGATTAAATCCTCTCTCAGTCTTCTCTTGTCCAGACTAAGCAGCCTCAGGTCCTTCAGCCTGTCCTCACCAGGCAGTGCTCCAGTTCCCTCATCATCCTCGTAGTCCTCCCTTGGGTTCTCTTGAGCAGATCCCTGTCTCTCTTACACTGGGGAGCTCAAAACTGAAACAAGAGCATCACTAAGTGAAACAAGAATCTCATCCCTTTAGGGTTTTAGGAAATATGGTTTGGTTACTTTGGATTATTATTTTCATTTGATCATTTTTAATAATGAGTTTCCTGCAACATGGAACAGTTTGGCCAGTATACTTTAAACTTCCTCCAATAGGTTCAGACATGTACATATAAAAGCATAGACATATAAAAGGATATAAAACACCTTCCTATCAGAAGGTAGAAACCCTTTGCAAACTTAGATTCCTAAAGTTAGGCTTATAAATCCACTACTGTTTCATGGCAATACGAGGAAATCACATTGCACTCAATGCAATCTCACCTTCTTACCTACAAACGTTTTACCTCATCCATGTGCTTGTCTGTGGATTTAGGAGATATGGTTTTGTTACTTTGGATTATTATTTTCACTGGATCATTTTTAATAATGAGCTTCCTGCAACATGGAGCAGTTTGGCCAGCGTACTTCAAACTTCCTCCAACAGGTTCAGAATGCAGTTCCAAATTATTCTTTGAGTACTTGAACATCTGCAAGGAGTGTTTAGACTTTGTAAGGGAAAAAGGAAAATACAGACTCATAGAATCATAGAATGGTAAGGTTGGAAGAGACCTCAAAGATCATCTAGTTGCAACCCCCTGCCATAGGCAGGGACACCTCCCACTAGTACAGGTCACTCAAGGCCTCCTCCAACCTGGCCTTGAACACCTCCAGGCAGGGAGCAGCCACAACCTCCCTGGGCAACCTGTGCCAGTGTCTCACACCACCCTCACTGGAAAGAACTTCCTCCTAACATCCAGTCTAAATCTTCCCTCTGCCAGTTCAAACCCATTGCCCCTTGTCCTGGCATTCCAAGACCTTGTCAATAGTCCCTCCACAGCCTTCCTGTAGGCCCCCTTCAGATACTGGAAGGCTACTCTAAGGTTTCCTGGAAGCCTTCTCTTCTCCAAGCTGAAAAGCCCCAAATCTCTCAGCCTGTCCCCATAGGAGAGCTGCTGCAGCCCTCTGAGCATCTTCGTGGCCCTCTTCTGGACCCGCTCCAACACTTCCATGTCCTTCCTGTGCTG
>VWZE01015216.1:70999-84867 GCA_013396675.1 Eubucco bourcierii
ATCCCTGCCCTCTAGCAAGTCGACTGTGCCACAGAGCTTGGTGCCATCTGCAAACTTGTTGAGGGTGCACTGATTCCTCTGTCCATGGCACTGACAAAGACGTCAAACAGCACTGGTGCCAGCACTGACCCCTGAGGGACACCACTTGTCACTGGTCTCCAGGTGGACATTGTGCCCTTGATCACCACTCTCTGTGTGCCACCATCCAGCCAATTCCTTACCCAGTAGTGCTCCACCCATCAAGTCCATGTTTTTCCAGTTTGGTGACCAGGATGTCATCTGGGACAGAGTCAAATGCCTTACTCAGGTCCAGGTAGATGCCATCAGTTGCCTTTCCCTTGTCCACTGTTGCTGTGACTTCTTCATAAAAAGCCTCTAAATTTGTCAGGCAATATATCTTTTGATATAGCTTTTGATTTTTTTTTTCCTTTGGTTTTAAAAGGCAAGGTTATTCTAGAATTAGACCACACTGAAACTAGACTGCTGTAGAAAGCAGTCATCTGCTTCCTCAAAGGAAGTTGTTTTATGTTGTTGCATGCTACAGCACCGTACCTACATGCTGCCACTATCTGTATCTCCTGTACAAATACTTCACATAGAAAAAAAAATCTGATAACATTGCTTCATGTCTTTTAAAAGGCCAAGTTGGCTGCTTCTTTTTTTTTAATTTAATTTTATTTTTTTTTATCTTTTAATGCAAAAGACACAGAAGGAATGTCTCTTGTTTGTAATTATCATTCTTAATTTGAGGTTTCTTCATGTGGCATATAGTACTGAGACTTCCCTCAGCAGTTTGTAATACAAGAATCTTGTTGCTTCAAAAAAAAAAAAAAAAAAAAAAAAAAAAAAAAAAAAAAAAGACTCTGGAACTCCTTGTGGGAGATTATAATCACTTGCTCCAAATCTTCAGTTGGATTCGTCATAACACGATGTTGTCTTGTCAGTTGTTTAAAACGAATGAGACCAAGCCAAGTGCTTTGTGTTTATTTGTCACTGAGGTACTGTTGTGGTAGGAATAAATAAGCCAAAATAGGTTTGTACATGTCCTGGTTTACCCAGAGATGTTTTTCTGCTCTCCATCCTTCTGTTCTGGGGAGAAGCAAATGCGGGAAAGAGCACAAAGAACCTGGAACCACTGAGTCTATGGACCCTGACCCTTTGCATCCTGCAGTAAACAAGGTACACAGGCTCAGCTTGTGTATGCCTTGTGCAAGACTGTGTGCTGCCCTAAAAAGGGTAAAGCAAGCCTATGGTTTCACTTAATATAGTAAAGCTTGGTTAACTACCATTGTGATTGGCTATTCTGTGTCTAAAGGCCCACTAGTCTCGGGCCAGCTGGGAGTTAAGGACTGGAGCTCTATTTACAGCTTAGCACAATGTACAATCAGAGATGCCTATGGCAGGGGGTTGGAACTAGATGATCCTTGAGGTCCCTTCCAACCTTACCATTCTATGATTCTATATACATAATAGACAGGAATAGTTACAGAAATACACAAGTTAAAGGTAATACAGAAACACAAAACCCCTCCCAGCAGTCAGAGTCCCCAGGAGGGGCTTCCAACCACCCTTCCACCTTCTTTCCACCCCTCTACCTTACCCCAGGGTCTGCCTTATATGCAAGGTGAGTTTGGAGGATTGGTCAGGGAGGTTAGAAGAGATTAGTTAGGTTAGCAGAGAGGTCAGCAGACAAAACTTTCAGCTAGAGAGAGCAAAACTCGCTGTGTGTCTGTGTTATCTGTGTTTGTGTTCTTGTTCTTATACATCTCAGCAAGCCTATAAGTGAAGCAGACGTCACCATTGTTTGCTATTTGCAGCCTGTAATAGAATTCTTTTCCAAAAAAATATTCCAATTAGAGCTCAAACCAGCACAGCCACCCAAATCCACCTCCTTTTGACTTCATTCTCCCCTTCTTCCCTTACACAGTGTTTTGTCTGCTAAGACATAGTTTCACTCACTCCTCCACTATGGTTCATGATGATAAACTTCTTTCCTTAGTTTTAAACCTCAACATCCCTACCATTGTGTTCATGGCCTGTCTATGCCACCCACATCCACCTCCTTTTGACTTCATTCTCCCCTTCTTCCCCTGCCCTTCCTTCTGCCTTTATTTTCCTACTTAGATTCCATGTCAATCAGACCCTACCTGGTCATCACTGACTTTGGTTTTGTAAATGGTTATGAAATGGAAAGTTTTCCTCCACTGTACTTGAGGCATTTGGTTGAGAAATGTTATTTTATTCCAATAGATGGGATAAAATGAATGCAGACACACTTTTGAGCTACAGGAGAACTGTACTCCAGGTCTAAGGTTACCAGGCAGAGTACTTAATGGTACTGGTATGCTGAGCATTACACAGTGGTACCTCATATTGTCCAAGACCTTCAAATTCTTTTCGTACCAAATAGGCTACTTCTGCAACATAAAAGTTAGCCTAATCAATCAGCTTGGAGAAGAATCAGTTTGGAGAAGAACATCCCTTCCACTAAATGCAGTGAGACCAAGTTGTTTGTTGTGTGTGTTTGCTACACTTAAATTATAGAATCATAGAGTCATAGAATGGGAAGGTTGGAAGGGACCTCAAGGATCATCTAGTTCCAACCCCCTGCCATAGGCAGGGACACCTCCCACTAGTACAAGTTACTCAAGGTCTCATCCAATCTGGCCTTGAACACCTCCAGGGAGGGAGCAAATTATTCTGGCTAACTGCCAGTTTTGTGATGGAGAAAGAGTTTCCTGCATCCATAGATCTAAGAGAGCTTCCTGCCAGGTTTCCCAAGCAAGTATGGAAACTGTGTGTCAAATCAGATGACAGAGCAGACTAAAACTGTACCATGCTGTTGTGCTGAACAGACACAAGGTTTTGACATAGTATAGAA
The DNA here is from genome assembly GCA_013396675.1 of Eubucco bourcierii. Taxonomy (NCBI): domain Eukaryota; kingdom Metazoa; phylum Chordata; class Aves; order Piciformes; family Ramphastidae; genus Eubucco; species Eubucco bourcierii. Next base: position 73,881 of record VWZE01015216.1, read on the forward strand.
TGAACATCTGCCAGCTGGAGAAGTTCCACCAAAGGCACCTATGTGTCTTGCTATGAGTCAGATGCTATACTAAGCTGACCAGTGATGAATTCCTACGGCGCATCCACATGGAAAACCCAGGTGTAATGGACTGGACATATGGCTTGGATCAATGATGTACATATGTTCAAGCACCTCCTATGCAGGGAACTGAAGTGTGGAAAGAGGAAGCAATGATGATCCAAGAAAGCACTTCTAGGACACCCTAAAGGCAGGATTGATTGAGTGCAACCTTCTGGCCAAATCTTTTGAGTTCTTTGCCAGTGAAAGACAGCAATGGAGCATCAAGGTGAGGGAAGTCATAGGTCTCTGAACAAAACCAGATGCTGTTGGGCAAGAAAAGCATGTGGGGGGGAAAAATTAAAGAGGGGAAAAAAGATAATTTTGTAAGCAATAGCAGCAGCAATAGAACATCCATACAGAGAGTGAGTAGCATGGTGACAAATATCACAAAAAGTAGCTATCCTGCAGAGGCCTTTAAAAGCTTTCTTTGCATCTACTGAGTTTGATTCACACATCAGCTGAACAGGTCTGCCTGCCTTCACTTGAAAGGGCAAACTGAGAGTGACTCGAGTGTCCCACATAGGAAAATGTACAGGTTGGGTTTTTGAGGGTATTTGTGCTTTAAATTTGTTATTGAACACACATTCAAAGGAATATATAAATAAGGTCAACTCATAAAAGCAAGACGTTTTGCTTATTTTACCAAATCCATTGATGAAATGCAAGCATTTTACCTGAAATAATTTATTTTTTTATTCTTTCTTTCATTTTGCTGTTGTTGTTGAGAGCTCTGGTTTCTGTGATATTCTGGTAGTCTTCTCACCTGCCATCTTTTAAGCAGTAGAATGATAGAATCATAGAATCAGTCAGGGTTGGAAGGGACCACAAGAATCAGCCAGTTCCAACCTCCCTGCCATGGGCAGGGACGCCTCACACTAGATCAGGTTGGCCAGAGCCTCATCCAGCCTGGTCTTAAACACCTCCAGGGGTGAGGCTTCCACCACCTCCCTGGGCAACCCATTCCAGACTCTCACCACCCTCATGCTGAAGAACTTCTTCCAAACGTCCAGTCTGAATCTACCCATTTCAGTCTTTGTTCCATTCCTCCCAGTCCTGTCACTACCTGACATCCAAAAAAATCCTTCCCCAGTTTTCTTGTAGGCCCCTTTAAGACACTGAAAGGTCACAAGAAGGTCACCTTTGAGCCTTCTCCTCTCCAGACTGCACAGTCCCAACTCCCTCAGTCTGTCCTCACAGCAGAGAAGCTCCAGCCCTCTGATCATCCCCATGGCCCTTCTTTGGACACCTTCCAGCACATCCAAATCCCTCTTTTAACAGGGGCTCCAGAACTGGATGCAGTACTCCAGGTGGGGTCTCACCAGTGTGGAGTAGAGGAGGAGGACCATTTCCCTTGACCTGCTGCCCACACTTCTCTTGAATACGCCAACTAATTGCTGTTTTTAATGCCATGTAGGTCTTCTACCTCCATTCTAGATGAGAGTCTTATGGAGTGCATGTCACAAAGTGAACGAGAAGAGAAGTTGACTTATCTCAGAGATGCCCAAAGTTCAGGACAGACATAGCCTGGGGAGGGTTATGTAGCTTTATCTGTGTTTGCAATTCCCTAAGGACATGATTAAATCCCAACCCTGTAAAACAATACATGTCTCTTAAGTGCTTCCTCATGCACTTAGGTAACTGCATGTGCCTAAGAACTCAAGCCTTTAGCTAAGGTCTAAGAATCCATTTTGCACCAGAATGATTATCTAAGACTTAAATGCCCTCCTTCAAGATATCAAACACAGGACAAAAATCTGTAGGGACTTGAACTTTCTAAAGGACAGCCTCCTAGATTTCTATAGTCCCACTGTGCATACCAAAATGTGTCTCCTCCTTGGCAGGCTTATGCAGGCTTGTGCAGAGGGGAGATTGCAACTGATGTTAGGAGGAAGTTGTTTGCAGTGAGGGTGGTGAGACACTGGCACAGGTTGCCCAGGGAGGTTGTGGCTGCTCCTTCCCTGGAGGTGTTCAAGGCCAGGTTGATCGAGGCCTTGAGTGACCTGTTCTAGTGGGAGGTGTCCCTACCTATGGCAGGGGGTTGGAACTGGATGATCTTTGAGGTCACTTGCAACCTTACCATTCTGTGATTCTATGATTCTATAAACTGAGCAGAGTTCCTGGGCATCATGCAGACACTGCTTACCTTCTCAGCCTGCATTTCATACAATAAGCAGTGGCATTTCACTCCATCTGTTATTAGAAGGAAGAACCTGGTCAATAATGTCAACTTGTAGTCTGCATGGCAGTTCCTCGGTTGTTGGCCATTACAGTCCTGATACAGTGCTCAGCAGGGCACACATCTACACAAGATAAGATTTTTCTCTCTTATGTACTTCAGGTCAGTTGTTTTTTATCTGCATACTGACTGTGGTGAGAGCCAGACTGAGATGCCTAACTATCCCCCTCATATTTTACAGAAAATTCAAGCCCTGACTGAAGGTTACTGTTAAACCTCTTTCAATGGTTTCAAGGATCCAGGAGCAAAACTAGTTTTTTCCATAATCATTAACATCCATGTCAGATGAGAAGTTCCCTTCAGAGAAGCTGAAGGGTCCTAAAAGGAAAGACATACCTTCTGCATTTTTATCTTTCCTGTTGGGAAAGCAAGGCAGTGCTCAGTTGTGAGAACAGCTAATCTTTAGCAGGTGACAGTTTTGCAGTTTTCTGGCTCATCTATGCAGTCAGCAAATCTCTTAGTCTTACATTCCTCCACCATCTGATCCTTGTAAGCCTATATATCTCTTCAGGGCATGAAAGCCCATTGAGATGAAGTTACTGATTAAATGAACAGCAGAAATAGGAAAAACTACAGCATTATGATGGGATTTGAAGGGGGAAAAAAAGCAACATTGAGCAGATACCATTTCACTTCCCTGTGATATCCATCTTTATTGCTAACAGGTAAGTATCCACTCAGTAACCACTATTAACAAACGTCTGGACAGTGCTGTCAGACTACCACTGATTTTTCCTCTCTGTTTTTCTTACTTTAAAAATTCCATGAAACCATTGTGCTAATATTTCTGTTCTCCACAAAGAAAGGTAAACCAGGTTTAAGTATTATTTGAATAACAGAAAAACTTTTATAAAACTCCTCCAACACTTCCATGTCCTTCCTGTGCTGGGGGCTCCAGAACTGCACACAGGGCTCCAGGTGGGGCGTGAGGAGAGCAGAGCAAAGGGGCACAATCCCCTCCCTTGCCCTGCTGCCCACACTGCTCTTGCTGCAGCCCAGCACACAGTTGCTGTCTGGGCTGCACTCACACTGCAGCCTCATCTTGAGCATTTCATCAACCCAGACCCCCAGGGCTTTTTCCTCGGGGCTGCTCTCAGCCTTTCCCCATGCAGCCTGGAATCGTGCTTGGGATTGTGCCTACCCAGGTGCAGGACCTTACACTTGGCCTTGTTGAATGTCATGAGGTTGGCCTGGGCACAGCTCTGCAGCCTGTCCAGGTCCCTCTGNCATTGAGTCCACCCATGAGGGACCTGCACAGGCTGCAGAGCTGTGCCCAGGCCAACCTCATGAAATTCAACAATGCCAAGTGTAAGATCCTGCACCTGGGTAGGCACAATGCCAAGTACAACTCCAGGCTGGGTGGGGAATGGCTGAGAGTAGCCCTGAGGAAAAGGACCTGGGACTTTGGGGTGATGAAAAGCTCCAGATGAGGCTACAGTGTGAGTGCAGCCCAGACAGCAACTGTGTGCTGGGCTGCAGCAAGAGCAGTGTGGGCAGCAGGGCAAGGGAGGGGATTGTGCCCCTTTGCTCTGCTCTCCTCAGAGCCCACCTGCAGTCCTGTGTACAGTTGTGGAGCNCTGTGTGCAGTTCTGGAGCCCCAACATAGGAAGGACGTGGAAGTGTTGGAGCAGGTCCAGAAGAGGGCCATGAAGATGATCAGAGGTTTGCAGCAGCTCTGCTCTGAGGACAGATTGAGAGAGCTGCGGCTGTGCAGCCTGGACAAGAGAAGGTTTCCAGGAGACCTTAGAGTAGCCTTCCAGTATCTGAAGAGGCCTACAGGAATGCTGGGGAGGGACTATTGACAAGGTCTTGCAATGCCAGCACAAGGGGCAATGGGTTTAAACTGGCAGAGGGAAGATTTAGACTGGATGTTAGGAGGAAGTTCTTTACAGTGAGGGTGGTGAGGCACTGGCACAGGTTTCCCAGGGAGGTTGTGGCTGCTCCCTCCCTGGAGGTGTTCAAGGCCAGGTTGGAGGAGGCCTTGAGTGACCTGTGCTAGTGGGAGGTGTCCCTGCCTATGGCAGGGAGTTGGCATTACATTGTCCTTGAGGTCCCTTCCAACCATTCTATGATTCTATGAAATACTTCCTCCCCTCTGAGTAAGTCCCTACTGACTGAACTGCCTGACTCAGAACACAACCCTCAGAGCATGCCCAAGAAGTGCTAATAAAATCAAGCTGCTGACAGGAGCACAGGAAGATGTGGTTCCATTTTTAAACCCCAGGGCAAGGAAGAATGAATGCACTTTATCCCATTTATCAACCTATGTAGTGGGAACCATGTATACAGCTCCCACTCCGTTGGCTCATTTAGAGCACTGAAGTGAGGCATGAAACACACAGAGGACAGAACAAACTGTTCTAAAATTGGCTGTCCCTCTGTCTCTTAGTCTGTCTGGCAGGTGATTCCCTTCCTTGAAAAGACTGTGTTCTGCTCATTGTTCTAAAGGCAGCAGCTTTACTAGAGAGAGGATACAAATCTGTGGTGCACAAGTGGGTGTAGAAGCCTTGGGCTCTGCCCAGGAAGGAACTGGATTTCACACAGCTCTGCTCCATCATTTCCTGGGCTGGTGGAAGAGTTTCGATCCCAGCCTGGCATACATAAACATCCCTATGGACTGTACAGAAGACTAAAATCTGTTTACAGAGACAGGCATATCTTTCTCCAAGAGTTCTGAATTATGACCAGACTGGATCACTCTGCCCCAGCTGTATAAATAAGCATAGCTTCATTGATTTATGTCTGCTTAGATTCTGGCATTGGAATATTGATGTATGATTTGATATCTTAGCACTTGCTTTCACAGGCAGTAGATTTGCCAGTTCATACAATCAAATAGATAGGGGTTTTTTTTAAGTCATTCTTCAGTTATAATCAGAATTTCTCTTTACATTCAGTGCATGAGGACTATTGCCAGCTTTAAAAACTGGCAGTCACCTTGATCTTTGACAGAGTTCTTATTTTGCCTCAATTCTGTGTGTGAACCAAAACAGAAAACAGTTTTCCAGGAATAAAGCACTTGTATATACAACTAGTATCTTAATAACACCTCCCTCTTCAATCCATCTGAGGACTGTAATTTAAATTTCATTACTTAAAAAAAAAAATAAATAAATAAGGCAAAGCACAGTTGGCAAAACAAAGAACGTCTGAGATGATTCCTAAACTCTTTGGAAACTTTTATGTGTACAACATGAATCTGAACACGTCAGAATTTAAGCCCATAAGTCATAGATCCTACTTTGGATTCAGATTCTAGTTTAGGACTAAAATTATGAAAGTATAGCTGTGTGGCAGAACTGAGTTACAGAGGATTGAATTGCTTGTCTTTCTTCACCTTGTCTTCAGCCAAGTATCAGGAAACAGCTGGCTGGAATTTTTGAGTGCCTTTAATGAAGTGAATACTTAGTTGTTAGGATTTGGTGATTAAATGAAATAAGACTAATATTCCTGTGTGAATTTGCTGAGAGATGCTTATCCTGAAAGGAAAGCAACTCTCTGTAGTTTAGCTAGGGAGCAAATTTATTCAAAAGTTCATTTTACAAAGAAAACTCTTAGTGGGTTCTATTTTTTTTTTATTGTTATTATCACTACAAGACTCCTTAAAGGTACTAAAGCAGTGCATGAATTCAATGATTTATTTTTGATGTCTCGCCTCAACCAAATGCATACAAATGGTTAAGCTAAATAAATAAGTGAATTAATTCTGCTGTCAGGACCCTCTTAGTGTTCTACTGTAACGAATATAAAGTTCAAAGGGTTAGTCCAGAGTGGGTTAAACAAAGTTCTTCAAAACAAAATCTGGAAGGTACACAATGTAGAATTCACAGTATATAGGAAACTCATCCTGATGTTGGAAGTTTAGGGATAAGAGGCATCAAAAAGAGACCAAAAATATGATGTTGGACATTCTGCATCTGTTTGTGTTTTACCAGAGTATATGTAAGAAATTCCAGATTCACTTTCATCATGGTTTGTACCTGCAGTTGATCTATATTCCAGATTTTCTTAACAAGAAATATTACCTTCCTGGGAATTCACCCTCCTTCTTTAGCTACAGGTGCAACCAATCCATAATGTAATCCATGAAGTAGATATTTTTGACCAAATAATCAAACTGTACTGGCCTTTTTTTTTTTTTTTCCTGGAAAAACATTTTTTAAGGAGGAGCAGAGTGAGGACAATGAACAAACACACACCAAGCAAACAAATCAGCAACAACAAAAAAAACAAAAACAAAAACAATAATTAGGGATAAACTGAGTTCAACTAAAACACTGAAAACACTGTTAAGTCAATTTCATACCCAGTCATATTGTCCTGATAAAAATTTAACAATATAAAATATTAGTTAATAATTTACAATATTAAATAATAGTAAAATATAGACATTATACTGAAATATTTATTTATTCAAATGTTAGTGTATTTATTTATTTAACATATTACAAATATTAAATAATCATATGTGTTATGTTGAGGTTATGCTTTAAAGGCACTATTTAACAAGCAACCTCAAAAAAAAATATTATCTTAACCTATCACTGACAAGTAAAACAGGTTAATTGGAGTGCATTTCCCACCCTGAAGAATTTCATAGAATCATAGAATGGTAAGGTTGGAAGGGACCTCAAGGATCATCCAGTTCCAACCCCCTGCCATAGGCAGGGACACCTCCCACTAGTACAGGTTACTCAAGACCTCCTCCTGGCCCTGAACACCTCCAGGGAGGGAGCAGCCACAACCTCCCTGGGCAACCTGTGCCAGTGTCGCACCACCCTCACTGGAAATAACTTCCTCCTGACATCCAGTCTAAATCTTCACCTCTGCCAGTTCAAACCCATTGCCCCTTGTCCTGGCAATGCAAGACCTTGTCAATAGTCCCTCTCCAGCCTTCCTGTAGGCCCCCTTCAGATCCTGGAAGGTTACTCTAAGGTCTCCTGGAAACCTTCTCTTCTCCAGGTTGAAGAGCCCCAATTCTCTCAGCCTGTCCTCATAGCAGAGCTGCTGCATCTCTCTGATCATCTTTGTGCCCCTCCTCTGGGCCCTCTCCAACACACCCATGTCCTTCCTGTGCTGAGGGTTCCAGAACACATTCACAGCTCCTGTTAATTTTCTTTTTTTTTTTTGGCCTACAAGAGGATATCATAGCAATTATATCCTAAATATCCACAATATTCACTCTAACCTTGAAAAATCCCAAACATCCCCAATACTCACTGTAACCTTGAAATCCTGTTGTGGAACACATCATTAATGTTTGCAAAGAGAAAACTCTAAAATGTAGAAATATTTAAGAAAAAATATTATGGCAGGTGCTTATGACATCTATCACTTTAACAATTTGGGTGTTTTGTTTTTTTTTTTTTTCATAAGTCTGGTTTATAGACAAAGGCAAAACAAACAGCTGCTTGGGGCAGGCAGTTGCTAAAGGAATGCACTCAGGAGGGTGAAAGGAAAACCGAGCGCAATGAAGCTGCAAGCAGATGATGCAGCCACTGCCATCCCATCACTCTGGATGGAGCAGGATCCATCCAGAGCTGGGCCCCAGTTCTCCACCTCAGGCACAAACTTCTTAGTCTTAGGAAGATAAAATCGAATTCTCCCTAGATTTCCAGCAGTCCATGTTCTCAGGTATCCTGAAGAAATCTCTAGTGTGAAGTCCTACACGGTTTGGCTCTCTGTGCCCTTTTTCATTTGTTTTTAATGCTACCAAACAAAACTCTGCCTGCCTAGAGCCAAAAATATGCACAATTATTTCACAAGCTTGGGATTTGGGCGGCCTAAGACTGCTTTTTCTCTGCAACTTCAGTGGAAAAAAAGACCAAAAGTAGCAGCTTCACCCTCTGATGCTATCTCCTCTTAAGTAACGTGGCGGTAAACAGCAGGGTGTAAAAGAACAGAGCTCCTTCAGCATACCACAGTGCCTCCTTCCCTGTCTGAGGTAGACACACAGTGCAGGAGCAGTTGAGGTCACTGCCTACCGCAGCACTGAGTGTCAGTTGAACAGGGCAGAGGAACTATCCCTAAATTTGCCTTGCTTATTTTCTCAGTGTTTCCCATATCCAGACAACTCTTTGTCGTTTTAGAAAACATGAAACCGTCCTATACGGCGTCAAAGAAATGCAACACATGGCTGCTGGCAAGACAGAAGCATATTAAAGTGAGAAATTTTAAACTACAAGGACACAGAAAGCACCAGGCTGAGGCCTGGTCAAGTAAGTTTGAATTACCTTCATGAATATGTCATTAGTTTCAGATAATGATGCTCTTCTAATTGGATACCTAAAGTGGTCGACAGGTTTTATACAGCATAATACATTCTTCTTAACACCATCAATTGACCACTGAGAAAATGTTTTGAAATGACCCTTTTGAAGTAATTTTGAAATACCAATCAAAGATTGCAACACATTCTGAAATGAAGCATCTGAGGCCAAACTTTCCTGCAGATGTGACTAAGTAACAATCTCCATTAGACAAGAGGGAAGTGCATACACACACACACACACACACACACACACACACACACACACACACGTGTGAAACACTGGATGGAAGGGGGATATATATGTATGCACACTTGGAAACCGGAGATCTGAATTCTTGGTGGTGTGATTATTAACCTGCACAACTGGGAACTGAGAGATCCTCATACATTTTCCTTCATATGATTTCTAATTTGTTACTTCTTGGATGGCATCAAGGCTTAGATGTTTGTTATTTTATATACGTTATGTCATGTCTTTTTTCTCTGGAATATCTGAAAGGAAGAAAGAAATAAACATATTTCTTTCTGGCATATCATTTCTGCTGCTAACTGTCCTGGTAGGGTGTAAATCCTACCAGGCTGGTTTAACCCTTGCTCTCCTCCTCCTGTTGCTGGTGGATGAGCAAACAATGGAGGGTTTGGTGCCAACAAAGCCTTGAGGGCTGGTAGCTCAGCACCACCAAGTCAGGTGTCTTGTGCTGCCCCTTGGCCTGCCTGTGTGGTCACACGAGGCATGAAGCTGTGAATTCACTGGCCAAAACAATGACGCCAGTGCCTGTTGGCCAGTCTCATTTTCAATATAATGCATTTACTAGGGAATGATTTCTAAGCCCTGCCCTTTGCAGCGCTGCCTCTCCACCAGGAGCAACACCCCACTGGTGGCTCCTTTAACTGGGGATCACAACGGCCACAGGCTTGCAGCTTGCACCAGCAGCAACCCAGTTCTTCTCTCCTTCCCTCTGTCTGCAATATTTTGTGTTTTTACCCTAGGGATCAACACATCATGAGTACATATGCTAGAGTTAATGCTAAGACTCCAGTCCAACCTGGTTGATTCTATGACTCTATAAACACAGTTAGAATTTTTCTGTTTTCATGTTCCTATTTTCCAATTTCTGATTGCTTAAACATTTTAATTCCATGTTTATAAATGCCCTTTGTGCAACTATATCCTGTCAAATGAAAATCCAAAAGCATCTTAGGGCATTTTCACAATTTTTTTGTATTAATAATAAACATTAATATTCATACCCAAATTAATATTTGGAATTTATAGTAGGTTATTGATTTCTACAACACTAACTTCTTTCTTTTGTTTTTCTTCCTAGGAGTAATTCTGAAGGGCCAGTCGCTGACTGACTGACCAGCTGGCTCAAGGAAAGCATTAGATACACTAAAAATGCTTTGGCAGGACTACCACATCTGGAAGTTTAGCACTGACTTGTCTATATCCTGCTTAAGAAGGCAACAAAATAACCAAGGCTCGAATCCTGAAAATGTTAATGTAAACCTGTAACTTTAAACTTACAAACAGCTCAGTGTCTGCATTGACACTACCTATCTGCATACATTTTTGGGCAGATATGGGAGCTCTGTATATATAAATTTAGCATGGAGCCTTGCTGCAATCAGTTAGTTACAGCATACTGCAGCACTAACTGCTGGAAGAAACATAAAGACTCTAAATAGTTACAGCCAATGGTTGCAATCCTGCAAACTCACACATCTGAATAACATCAATGTCACAAATTCTCATGCTGGATTTGGCAGTCCTCACTCAAATAAGGTAAACTACTTCACCAGAGTAGCTGTTTATAGGATTATGAAACTCTGTGCTACTCTTTATCCTGCTTTAAGCCCACAAAAAGACATATAAAAAAGGGAACACATAATTTTATATATATATATACACACACACACATATATATACATATACACATATACACACATATATATACATATACACATATACACACATATATACATATAATGTATACATATATACATGTATGTAAAGTACGTACATGAGAACATTCACACACACACCCATACATACATACATATATATATGTAAAGTACATACATGAGAACATTCACACACACATACACACACCTATATATATATATATATATATATATATATATAAACAACCATAACAGTCATATTAATGGGTGATGAGTGACAAGAAGTTCAATTACATCTTCTTTTTTCTATTACTTTCTACATTTGAGAATCAAGTTTAAAATATAGGGGAAAAAAACCAAAGTAAATTTTTTTTAATTTAACAATACAATTACATAAATAAAGTAAAATGAAAATTTAAAAATATAATTTAAAAATTAAACTAAATTATTTTTTAAAAAATAAGTTACATTTA